>JARQOC010000003.1:340729700-340882200 GCA_033576535.1 Allobates femoralis
CTATCTATATCTATCTATCTATATCTATCTATCTATCTATCTATCTATCTATCTATCTATCTATCTATCTATCTATATCTATCTCTATCTATCTCTATCTATCTATTTCTATCTATCTATCTATCTATCTATCTATCTATCTATCTATATCTATATCTATCTATAACTAGAAAAAGTTCTCTGCAGCACTCAGTTACTACCAATGACGTACAAATGCTAACAAGCTATATGTATATGAGAAAAAAGTTTAAAAACTTACGTTTTTTCAAAAAACTCAAAAATCTTATCTTTTTATTTCTGAAGTTCTTGGTACATACATTGGCTAATGTCTGCTTGCTCATCAACTGCAACAAAGTGACTTCAGGTCTGATGAGTCCTATCGCTGACATCCCTGTCCTCCTTGTCCACCCCCCACCTCTCAGTGGGCAGACTCCATCTTGACCCTAGATCACCTGTGGTCAATGAGGGTGCAATTGCAGCATGGAGCCAGCATCTCCATATGATACAAAAAAGAGAAAAAAACTGCACAGCACTCACAGACTAAATGTGAACTGGTGCCAGCAGGGACGCTGGGTCAAATAACTAGAAAAAGTTCTCTGCAGCACTCAGTTACTACCAATGACGTACAAATGCTAACAAGCTATATGTATATGACCCAGCGTCCCTGCATTTGTACGTCATTGGTAGTAACTGAGTGCTGCAGAGAACGTTTTCTAGTTATTTGACCCAGCGTCCCTGCTGGCACCAGTTCACATTTAGTCTGTGAGTGCTGTGCAGTTTTTTTTCTCTTTTTTTTCTTTTTTTTCTCTTTTTTTTTCTCTTTTTTTTCTCTTTTTTTTTTTCTCTTTTTTTTTCTCTTTTTTCTTTTTTTTCTCTTTTTTTTTCTCTTTTTTTTCTTTTTTTTCTCCTTTTTCTCTTTTTTTCTCTCTTTTTTTTTTTTTTTTTTTTTCTCTTTTTTTTCTCTTTTTTTTTTTCCCTTTTTTTTTTCTCTTTTTTTCTCTTTTTTTTTTCTCTTTTTTTCTCTTTTTTTTCTCTTTTTTCTCTTTTTTTTCTCTTTTTTTTTCTTTTTTTTTCTCTTTTTTTCTCTTTTTTTTTCTTTTTTTTTTCTCTTTTTTTTTCTCTTTTTTTTCTCTTTTTCTTTTTTTTCTCTTTTTTTCTCTTTTTTTTCTCTTTTTTTTCTCTTTTTTTTTTCTATTTTTTATCTATATCTATCTATATCTATCTATCTATCTATCTATCTATCTATATCTATCTATATCTATCTATATCTATCTATCTATATCTATCTATCTATCTATCTATCTATCTATATCTATCTATATCTATCTAATCTATCTATACATTATTATTATTGATGATAGATGATAGATAGATGATAGATAGATAGTTAGATAGATAGATATAGATATAGATATAGATAGATAGATAGATATAGATAGATATAGATAGATATAGATAGATAGATTATCTATCTATATTATCTATCTATCTATCTATCTATCTATATCTATCTATCGAAGCGGCCATTGCGAGCCGTTGCAGGGGCAAGTCTCCCGCCCCGGCGACGACCGACAAGCGCCGAGCGCCGTGGCCGAAAATAGAACCAAGGGCCCGGCCATAAATTCCTCTAAACACCGCTATGTATCTCTATGGGAAGTGAGGCGCTATGCTGATTGGTCGGCGCAGCACACAGCGACCAATCAGTATAGCGCCTCACTTTCAGCGGTAAATTTGAAACTCAAAGTCCTGCATTATATCTCTATGGGAAGTGAGGCGCTATTCTCATTGGTCGCTGTGTGCTGGCGCCGACCAATGAGAATAGCGCCTCACTTTCAGCGGTAAATTTGAAACTCAAATTCGTCCATTATATCTCTATGGGAAGTGAGGCACTATTCTGATTGGTCGCTGTGTGCTGCCGGCGACCAATCAGAATAGCGCCTCACTTTCAGCGGTAAATGTGAAACTCAAAGTCGTCCATTATATCTCTATGGGAAGTGAGGCGCTATTCTGATTGGTCGCTGTGTGCTGCCTGTAGGCAACGAGGGTGCACATTGCAGTAATGGAGCCAGCCACTCCACATGATACAAAAGAGAAAAAAAACTGCACAGCACTCACAGACAATGTGAACTGGTGCCAGCAGGGATGCTGGGTCAATATACTAGAAAAAAACCTTGCAGCACTCAGCTACTACCAATGATGTACATATGCTGACAAGCTATATAAATGAGAAAAAATTTAAAAACTTACGTTTTTTTCAAAAAACTCAAAATTCTTATGCCAGCAACTCCACACGATACAAGAGTGGAGTTGCTGTCTCCATGTCTGCAATTTGCACCCTCATCAATTCTTATTATTTTTTTTAAATCTGAAGTCCTTAGTACACACATTGGCCAATGTCTGCTGGCTCCATTACTGCAATGTGCACCCTCGTTGCCTACAGGTGATCTAGGGTCTAGATGGTGTCCGCCCACTTAGTAGTGGGGTAGGGTGGACAAGGAGGACTTGGGTGTCAGCGATAGGACTCGTCGGACCCGAAGTCACTTTGTCGCAGTCGACGAGCAAGCAGACATTGGCCAATGTGTGTACTAAGAACTTCAGATTTAAAAAAAATAATAAGAATTTGAGTTTTTTGAAAAAAACGTACGTTTTTAAATTTTTTCTCATATATATAGCTTGTCAGCATATGTACATCATTGGTAGTAGCTGAGTGCTGCAAGGGTTTTTTCTAGTATATTGACCCAGCATCCCTGCTGGCACCAGTTCACATCGTCTGTGAGTGCTGTGCAGTTTTTTTTCTCTTTTTTTTTCTCTTTTTTTTCTCTTTTTTTCTCTTTTATATCCATATCTATATCTATCTATCTATCTATCTATATCTATCTATCTATATCAATCTATACTATTTTATCTATATCTATCTATCTATATCTCTATTATCTATATCTATCTATCTATCTATATCTATATCTATTTATCTATCTCTCCCTCTCTCTCCTTCTCCCTCTCCCTCTCTCTCTCTCTCTCTGTCCCTCTCCCTCTCTCTCTCCCTCCTCTCTCCTCTCCTCTCCCTCTTCTCTCCAGATTCTAGACTCCCGATTCTTTAGAATCGGGCTCACAGCTAGTTGATATATAAGGGACAATGTCCACAGGATCGTGACACCTCAAATAGTGATCATATTTACCAATTCCTAGTGGATGCTGGGGTCACCTGACACGTTTCGCCTGGGGGCTTCTTCCTGAGGGTGCAGCTGAAGGTATGTGTGCTCCTTATATAGGGATATCTGTGATTAAAGTGCGGAAGTAATGGCGCTTAGCACGAGACGCCCAGACTCAATCGCTGGGTCGGCGTCTGACATCACTTCCCCAGAACCTCCCCCAGACGCATCATAGGAGAGGGCCAGGGAAGCGATGCACTGGAGACGCGTCTCCACGGCAACCAGCCCCAAGCGTCGCACACCAAGCGCACGCGCACTAAATCTTCACATTAATCCAGGGGAAATGGCGTTTATAAGTCCAATAAGGATTATAAGGTGCCACTCATGTATAGGTTTAAACAGGTTTCCCACATATTCACGCTTAGGATAGACTAATCAGCCTTACTATAATGCAATATGCAAAATAACTATGTGAAATTATCTACAAAAAGTGTATAATAGTGTATATTAGGACAATGTAAAATAATAATGCTAATAATGCAAATAAGATGACAAAATAAGAATAAACAAGGCTGATATAAAAAATGAAAAATAAAAAATAAAAGGTTAGTGGTAAATAAATGAAAAGAATAATAAAAAAAGAAAAAATATAAAATAATATAAGAAATAATAAAAAGAAAAATACTGACAAATCATTTTATTAAAAATAATAATAATAAATATCAGAAAAACTTTATTAGGAAAAATGGATAAATATAATAAAAAAATAATAAATAAAAAATAAAAAACTAAGAAAAAAATAAAAATAAAAAATATATGAAAAAAAAAAATAATAAAAAAATGATGAAAAATAAAAATAAATAAATAAATAAATAAAATGTCAAAAAAAGAAAATAATGAAGAGTGATGGTGTTAATGTCAAAAAATATATAATGAATAAAAATATAAAAAAATAATAAAAAATGTGTTATGAATAGTGATGAGGGAGCATGCTCGCCACTACTCGGTACTCGCACGAGTATCACTATACTCTGGCTACTCGGCGAGCACCAAGTAATCTCGCGATACTCGTGCTGTGCTCGTGGTCGTCATCTCTGCATGTTGGCGCTCTTTTGAGAGCCAGCCCACGTGCAGGGATTGGCTGGCAGACCACTGCAATGCCACAGCCCTGTTAGTTGTGGCATTGCAGTGATTGGCCGGCCTGCACAGCGTGACCGAGCCTTTATAAGACCCGGCCGCGCTGTGCTCTGCACACAGGCATCCAGACAGTGAGTGTAGGGACAGTGTCTGCTGCTGCTTAGGGATAGATTTGCGGCCCTCATAGGTAGATCCGGAGCAGGGCTGCAAACTGCTGCTGAGCTGACCACAACAGTCCTTCTCAGGACTAATCTCGGAGGATATAGGCAGGGTGATCCAGATCGGAGTCCAAGCTTTTCTGTGACAATTACAGTCACCAGACTGTTGTACTTACTAGCTTGATCCAGGTTAGGACATAGGGACTAAAATTCTCATCTCCTGTGACCATTAGAGTCACCAGACTGGTGTACGTACTACCTTGATACAGGTTAGGGACTAAAATCCTAATCTGTGACCATTAGAGTCACCAGACTGGTGTACTTAATACCTTGATACAGGTTAGGGACTAAAATCCTAATCTCCTGTGATCTGAACAGTCACCAGACTGGTGTACGTCATACCTTGATACAGGTTAGGGCCTAAAATCCTAATCTCCTGTGACCTCTACAGTCACCAGACAGTTGTCGCTCTATACAGGCAAAATGCGCAAGGGCGTTGGCAAGGAACAAGGAAGTGGACGTGATGGTGGTGCAGGCAGAGGCCGAGGTCGTGTGCAAGCACTAATTTAGCAACAACAAAGGGCCACATCTCCTCGCTCGCACGTCCTGTCCCAAATTCTTGGGGCCCGCAGCAGTACACCGCTGTTGAACCAAGACCAGTGTCAACAGGTTGTTACTTGTATAGCGGATAATGCTTCAAGTCAGATGGGCACCTCCACAAACACCCTGTCTTCCACACGGTCAAGTGTCAGTAGCCGTGATACTGCACCGCACATTTCCCAACCTGATCCTCCTTCCTACCACCAGGCCGAGTACACGTCCACGGACATTACTGATCCCACACTAGGACACTCGGAAGAGCTGTTCACGTATCCATTCGCAGAATCTGGCCTGTCACCACCTCCTCTTGAAGTGGGTGATGAGGAGATGGTATGTACAGATGCCCAAATATTTGAGCAGCCACGTTCTCACGAACGGAATGTTGGCAAAGTGTCTCAACAAGGGGTGGACGATGATGAGACACAATTGCCAGGAAGTCAGGAGGAGGATCAGGGTGCGGAAGAGGAAGACGACGTGGTGGATGATCCAGTAGCTGACCCAACATGGCAGGAGGATATGCAGAGCAAGGACAGCAGTGCACAGGGGGAGGGAGGCGTAGCATCCCAACAGGCAATACGAAGCAGGGTCGTGTCCGCAGGCAGAAGGCAGGCAACCGTTCCCCGGAACAACAACACGACTCAAGGTGCCTGTGCAAATGTTCGGTCTTCCCGACTCTGGGAGTTTTTTAAGTTGGCTCCAGAAGACTCTAAAAAGGCCATTTGCCACACCTGCCATGCCAGTATCAGCAGGGGTACGAAAACTAGCAGCCTGACCACTACCAGCATCCTCAACCACTGTACCCTCCACACCAGTCCCAAGCTGGAAGCACTGCAGCACTGCCTCGGCGAAGCGGCAACAGGCTGTGCTGAAGTTAGTCTGCATAGGTGACAAACCCCACAATGCAGAAGAGGTGTGGACAGCTCTGAAACAGCAGGCAGATCACTGTCTCACACCTGTGAACCTAAAGCCAGGAAAGGGCGTGTGTGACAATGGCCGGAACCTGGTGGCAGCTTTGAGGCGAGGCCAGCTGACGCATGTTCCATGCGTGGCCCACGTGCTCAACCTGGTGGTTCAGAGGTTTGAAAAGTCATACCTAGAGCTGTCTGAACTGCTGGTAAAAGATCGCTGTCTGTCTGCACATTTTCGCAAGTCACCTGCTGCTTCAGTCGGCCATGGCGGATTTCAGCGCCGTTAGCGTCTTACGGCACACAGACTGGTGTGTGATGTCCCCACGCGTTGGAATTCAACTCTGCACATGTTGGTCAGGATATGTGAGCAGAAGAGGGCAGTTGTTGACTACCTGCATCACCTAAGCCGTCGGGAAATGGCACACATAACACCTGAGGAGTGGAGATGGATGTCCGACCTATGTACCATCCTCCAAAACTTTGAGGACTCAACCAAGATGGTGAGCGGCGAGGACGCCATTATTAGCGTCACCATACCACTACTCTGCCTTCTAAAATGGAGGAGGAGGAGGAGGAGGACAGCATGTTCAGTCATCGTGTTGGTCTGGATACTGAAGTGATGACTGTTAAGAGTCTGGCGCACATGGCTGACTTTATGGTAAGCTGCCTGGCTCGTGACCCTCGCGTTCAGAACATCTTGGTCGACAATCTGTACTGGTTGGCAACACTGTTAGACCCACGCTACAAGGAGAACTTTATGTCTGTCATTCCTGAGGCGGAGAGGTCAGCCAAAATGCAGCAGTTCCAGAAGGCCATAGTCACGGAAGTAGGCAAATCATTCCCCTCACAGAACGCTAGCGGCATAGGTCAGGAATCGGTGGACAACCAAGGCGTACGGCCGAGAGGGGCACAAGTCCAATCCGCCAAAGGTAGGGGAACAGTCTTTACGAGGAGGGACAGTTTTCTCAGCCCCTCACGTACCACAGCCCCTGAGGTGCGGGGTAGTGCAACAAGAAATGCTAAGTTTGGCCAGATGCTGAGGGAGTACCTTGCCGATCGAACAACTGTACTGCGAGATTCCTCTGTTCCTTACAATTATTGGGTCTCCAAGCTGGACACGTGGCATGAATTGGCTCTCTACGCCTTGGAAGTCCTGGCCTGCACTGCCGCTAGCGTTTTGTCAGAGCGTGTTTTCAGTGCCGCAGGTGGAATCATTACTGATAAACGCAACCGCCTGTCAACTGAAAATGCTGACAGGCTGACTCTGATCAAGATGACCAAGGGTTGGATTGGGCCAGACTTCACCACACTACCAACAAATGACAACTGAATTTAAATTTTGTGATGGGAATTTGCCATGTACCTCCACTGACCCATGGGTACACACTTCTGGACTTCCGAGTGTCCAAGTGTGGGATCAGTAATGTCCGTGGACGTGTACTCGGCCTGTTGGTAGGAAGGAGGATCAGGTTGGGAAATGTGCGGTGCAGTATCACGGCTACTGACACTTCACCGTGTGGAAGACAGGGTGTTTGTGGAGGTGCCAATCAGACTTGAAGCATTATCCGCTATCCAAGTAACAAGCTGTTGACACTGGTGTTGGTTCAAGAGCGGTGTACTGCAGCGGGCACCAACAATTTGGGACAGGACGTGTGAGCGAGTAGATGTGCCACTTTTTTGTTGCGAAATTAGTGCTTGCACACGACTCGGCTCTGCCTGCACCACCATCACGTTCACTCCTGTTCCTGCCAACGCCTTGCGCATTTTGCTTGTATACAGCGACAATAGTCACAGAGAGGATTTTAGTCCCTAACCTGTATCAAGGTATGACGTACACCTGTCTGGTGACTTTAATGGTTTCAGGAGAGGATTTTAGTCCCTAAACTGTATCAAGGTATGACGTACACCAGTCTGGTGAATGTTAAATCACAAGAGATTAGGATTTTAGTCGCTAACCTGTATCAAGGTATGACGTACACCAGTCTGGTGACTGCTGAATCACAAGAGATAGGATTTTAGTTCCCTAACCTGTATCAAGGTATGACGTACACCTGTCTGGTGACTGTAATGGTTTCAGGAGAGGATTTTAGTCCCTAACCTGTATCAAGGTATGACGTACACAGTCTGGTGACTTGAATGTTTCAGAGAGGATTTTAGTCCTAACCTGTATCAAGGTATGACGTACACCAGTCTGGTGACTGGTTCAGGAGAGGATTTTAGTCCCTAAACTGTATCAAGGTATGACGTACACCAGTCTGGTACTGTTCAAGATCACAAGAGATTAGGATTTTAGTTCCCTAACCTGTATCAAGGTATGACGTACACCAGTCTGGTGACTGTTAGATCACAGAGAGATTAGGATTTTAGTTCGCTAACCTGTATCAAGGTATGACGTACACCAGTCTGGTGACTGTTCAATGATCAGAGATTAGGATTTTAGTTCGCCTAACCTGTATCAAGGTATGATGTACACCAGTCTGGTGACTGCTAAGATACAAGAGATAGGATTTTAGTTCCCTAAACTGTATCAGGGTATGACGTACACCTGTCTGGTGACTTAATGGTTTCAGGAGAGGATTTTAGTTCCTAACCTGTATCAAGGTATGACGTACACCTGTCTGGTGACTTTAATGGTTTCAGGAGAGGATTTTAGTCCCTAAACTGTATCAAGGTATGACGTACAACCCAGTCTGGTGACTGTTCAAATCACAAGATATTAGGATTTTAGTCCCTAACCTGTATCAAGGTATGACGTACAACAGTCTGGTGACTTGAATGGTTTCAGGAGAGGATTTTAGTCCCTAACCTGTATCAAGGTATGACGTACACCTGTCTGGTGACTTTAATGGTTTCAGGAGAGGATTTTAGTCCCTAAACTGTATCAAGGTATGACGTACACCAGTCTGGTGACTGTTTAAATCACAAGAGATTAGGATTTTAGTTCCCTAACCTGTATCAAGGTATGACGTACACCAGTCTGGTGACTGTTCAGATCACAAGAGATTAGGATTTTAGTTCGCTAACCTGTTTCAAGGTATGATGTACACCAGTCTGGTGACTGTTCAGATCACAAGAGATTAGGATTTTAGTTCGCTAACCTGTATCAAGGTATGACGTACACCAGTCTGGTGACTGTTCAGATCACAAGAGATTAGGATTTTAGTTCCCTAACCTGTATCAAGGTATGACGTACACCTGTCTGGTGACTGTAATGGTTTCAGGAGAGGATTTTAGTCCCTAACCTGTATCAAGGTATGACGTACACCTGTCTGGTGACTGTAATGGTTTCAGGAGAGGATTTTGGTCCCTAACCTGTATCAAGGTATGACGTACAACAGTCTGGTGACTTGAATGGTTTCAGGAGAGGATTTTAGTCCCTAACCTGTATCAAGGTTATGACGTACACCTGTTTGGTGACTTTAATGGTTTCAGGAGAGGATTTTAGTCCCTAACCTGTATTAAGGTAGCACGTACACCTGTCTGGTGACTGTAATGGTTTCAGGAGAGGATTTTAGTCCCTAACCTGTATTAAGGTAGTACGTACACCTGTCTGGTGACTTTAATGGTTTCAGGAGAGGATTTTAGTCCCTAACCTGTATTAAGGTAGCACGTACACCTGTCTGGTGACTGTAATGGTTTAAGGAGAGGATTTTAGTCCCTAACCTGTATTAAGGTAGCACGTACACCTCTCTGGTGACTGTAATGCTTTCAGGAGAGGATTTTAGTCCCTAACCTGTATTAAGGTAGTACGTACACCTGTCTGGTGACTGTAATGCTTTCAGGAGAGGATTTTAGTCCCTAACCTGTATTAAGGTAGTACGTACACCTGTCTGGTGACTTTAATGGTTTCAGGAGAGGATTTTAGTCCCTAACCTGTATTAAGGTAGCACGTACACCTGTGTGGTGACTGTAATGGTTTCAGGAGAGGATTTTAGTCCCTAACCTGTATTAAGGTAGTAAGTTCAAGAGTGTGGTGACTCTAATGGTCACAGAAAAGCTTGGATTCCGATCTGTATCACCCTGCCTATATCCTCCTAGATTAGTCCTGAGAAGGACTGTTCTGGTCACTGGAAAGCTTGGACTCCGATCTGGATCACCCTGCCTATATCCTCCTAGATTAGTCCTGAGAAGGACTGTTGTGGTCAGCAGCAGTTTGCAGCCCTGCTTCGGATCTACCTCTAAGGGCCGCAAATCTGTCCCTAAGCAGCAGCAGACACTCTCCCTACACTCACTGTCTGGATGGCTGTGTGCCGAGCACAGCGCGCCGGGAGTTATAAAGGCTCGGTGACGCTGTGCAGGCCGGCCAATCACTGCTATGCCACAACTAACAGGGCTGTGGCATTGCAGTGGTCTGCCAACCAATCCCTGCACGTGGGCTGGCTCTCAAAAGAGCGCCAACATGCAGAGATGATGACCACGAGCACAGCAAGAGTATCGCGAGATTACTCGGTGCTCGGCGAGTAGCCCGAGTACAGTAATACTCGTGCGAGTACCGAGTAGTGGCGACCATGCTCGCTCATCACTAGTGAGCGGCGATGACGCCATTATTAGCGTCACCATACCACTACTCTGCCTTCTAAAACGGTCTCTACTGAATAAACAAAGCGGATGCATTGCAGGCCGAGCGCGATGACTTGGAGCAAGAAACAGTAGTGGGTGTGGGTGAAAACACACAGCCCAGCCTCATCTCATCACAACGTGCAGTGGAGGACTATGACGAGGAGGAGGAGGATGAAGACATGGAGCAACTCTCTGGCCAAATTGAGGATATGACATGCACACCAGTCATACCCTCGATTCAGCGTGGCTGGCCAGAGGACAGGGCAGATGAGGAGGGGGAGGTGGAGGAGGAGGAGGACAGCATGTTCAGTCATCGTGTTGGTCTGGATACTGAAGTGATGGCTGTTAAGAGTCTGGCGCACATGGCTGACTTTATGGTAAGCTGCCTGGCTCGTGACCCTTGCGTTCAGAACATCTTGGCCGACAATCAGTACTGGTTGGCAACACTGTTAGATCTACGCTACAAGGAGAACTTTATGTCTCTCATTCCTGAGGCGGAGAGGTCAGCCAAAATGCAGCAGTTCCACAGGGCCATAGTCACGGAAGTAGGCAAATCATTCCCCTCACAAAACGCTAGCAGCATAGGTCAGGATTCGGTGGACAACCAAGGCGTACAGCCGAGAGGGGCACAAGTCCAATCCGCCAGAGGTAGGGGAACTGTCTTTACGATGTGGGACAGTTTTCTCAGCCCCTCACGTACCACAGCCCCTGAGGTGCGGGGTAGTGCCACCATAAATGCTAAGTTTGGGCAGATGCTGAAGGAGTACCTTGCAGATCGAACAACTGTACTGCGAGATTCCTCTGTGCCTTTCAATTATTGGGTCTCCAAGCTGGACACGTGGCATGAATTGGCTCTCTATGCCTTGGAAGTTCTGACCTGCCCTGCCGCTAGCGTTTTATCAGAGCGTGTTTTCAGTGCTGCAGGTGGAATCATTACTGATAAACTCACCCGCCTGTCAACTGAAAATGCTGACAGGCTGACTCTGATCAAGATGAACAAGGGTTGGATTGGGCCAGACTTCACCACACCACCAGCAAATGACAACTGAATTAAAATTTTGTTATGTGAATTTGCCATGTACCTCCACTCACCCATGGGTACACACTTCAGGACTTTGGCTAATCGCTGGACTGCTCCTCTTTCTCCTCATGTGCCACCATGATGACCGTTACAATAGTTAGGCTGTTGTTTGAGGTATACCCGCAGTGGTAAATTTTTTCGCCCATTCTTTTAGAATGGGCATTACTACGACAGGAGACCCGCTCCTTTTCAATGGGAAAAATGTTTTGAGGCCCTCCTGCACGTCTCTATCCAGGGACAATGTGGAGCCTCCCAATTTTTGGCTGCCCTGCCAAAGGGCAATACTACAATACACCCACTTGAGGGTTACAGGCCTACTACATGTCTGTATGCATGGGTCATTGTTGAACCTCCCAATTTTTGGCTGCCCTGGCCAAAGGGCTATACTACTATACACCCACTTCAGGTTTACAGGCCCTCATGCACGTCTCTATCCAGGGGCATTGGTGAACCTCCAAATTTTGGACTGCCCTGGCAAAGGAAAATACTACAATAGACCCAGTTCCTCAAAATGGGCACATTATTTCAAGACAGGGCTTCATGTACGTCTCTTTTCAGGGACATCGGAGTGCCGCACAATGTTTTCACGTAAAATCTTTCATGTAATCACAAAAAGTAACATACACCAGCTGTATCTCACTATTGGGTATGTGCCCTTAACATTTCCACCCTAAATATTAATTTTGGTATCATTTTGGAAGGTTTTCTGGTGACCCGTAAACATGGCGTGAAACTCGGACAAGATTGTTCACAGCTGTGACTTTTGAGTGAGAAATGCTTCCAGGGGTCTTCCCCATGGTGTTGCCATGTCATTTCAGCACTCTTCTGAGACTTTTGTGACATTTTTAGGGTTTTTCCATGCTGCCGGCAGTCATTTCATAAAAATACTCGTGTCTCCCATAGGATAACATTGGGCTCGGTACTCGGGTCGAGTACACGAGTATCTCGAGATGCTCGGCCCGAGCTTCGAGCACCCGAGCATTTTAGTACTCGCTCATCACTAGTTATGAAGCAAATAATATATGCAAAAATGTGAAAATATCAAAAAAATATATTATATAAAGTTATCCAATACTGTTGTCATAAAGACTTAGACATGTCAGCAGTTCTCATCATAAATAATGTAAAAAAATTCCTTAAAATTATTTTTTTTTTAATTTTTGTCCATCCAAAAAAGCTTCTCAATCCCTGGTCGATGATCTAAATAAAAATAATTAAAACAAGAATAATTAAAAGACATCCATAAAAATAAAAAAGTCATACCTAAAATCATAAGAATGAGGTAAAGCTGAGTATCTCGATGAGTCCGTGTGGCCGCAGGCATCCTATTTTATGTATCCATTGTGTTTCCAATTGTGCCAACTTTTTCCCCATATCCCCTCCACGTGAGTTTACGGGGAACAATCGATCCCAAAGACTCTCAAAAGACTGCCATTACATGAATGTTTTAGCTTGAAATGTTTTGCCAAGGGTTTCATGAGAGTGAGATCTTCTTCTTTACTGGCGTTATTTATGTTGAGGACATGCTCCCTAATTCTCACTTTTAAGGGTCTTGTAGTGAGTCCAACATAGACCAGATTACATGGACACATCGCATAATATATCACATGGGTGGTATTGCAGGTAATCCGTCTTGTGATTTTAAAATCCTCTTTTTGGTTTACAGACGTAAACCCGAGAGTCCTCATCTCATTGGGGCATGCTATACAGTCCCCGCAGGGGTAAAAACCCCATTTGGGTCCTTTAGATCCAAAGCCATAATTAGGATTCAATGCTTCATACTGACTATGTGTCAGTATGTCTCTCAGATTGTTGGCTCTCCTATATGTCATGGCCGGTTTTTCTTGAACATACTTTGCCAAGACATCATCTGCACGTATAATGTGCCAAAACTTATTTATTGCCTCATTTACCTCCTTCCACCTACAGTTGAATGTTGAAATAAATCTCATCTGATGTTGATGGTTCTTCTTAGATCTTGAAAAAACCAACTCTTCCCTTTCTTCGCTATTGCTCTTTTGTATCCCTTTTTAATGTACCTCTTGGAATACCCACGTTCTTCAAATCTTTCAGACAGTTCTTTGGCTTGTTTCTGAAATACGTCATCAGATGAACATATCCTCCTTGTTCGCAAGAACTGCCCAATAGGGATACTGTTAATTAAAGATTTTGGATGAGACGAAGATGCATGTAACAATGCGTTAACAGCGGTATCCTTTCTAAAAACTTCCGTTTGGATGTACCCGTTGTCATCCCTTTGGAGTTTTACATCCAAAAAATCCACCATTTCCGCACTGGACTTACATGTAAGTTTGATATTTACATTATTTGTATTCAAGATTTTTATAAACTCCAAAAGGTCAGCATCGGAACCTTGCCAAACCATAAAAACATCGTCAATATACCTTGACCAGGACAAAACATTGTCACTAAAGGGAGCAGGATTACTCTGAAAGATTTCCCTCTCCCACAGCCCCAGGAATAAATTTGCATATGAGGGTGCAAAAGCAGCCCCCCCATAGCAGTACCCTGGAGCTGTAGGAAAGGCACCCCCTTAAAAAGAAAATAGTTATGGGTCAAGGCAAATTCCAAAATGTCAAGATGAAAGATTACAAACTCTGGTTCCAGATTGGTGGAAGTCAAAAAGAATCTCACTGCCTTCAAACCATCTTCGTGTTTAATAGATGTATAAAGGGACTCGACGTCACATACAACCATCCTCATATCTTTCTCTAAATGTAAGTCAGATATCTTACATAAAAAATCATTCGTATCTTTAATGTATGAGGGCAAGGTTTCTACCAGGGGTTTTAGATAAAAATCCAAATACTTACCAATGGCCTCACACATATTCCCATTGCCTGAGACAATCGGCCTTCCAGGTGGTGTCTTTGAATCCTTATGAATTTTTGGGAGGAGATACAGACAGGCCGTCCTTGGTCGTTCAATGTATAATCCATCTTTAGTCTCTTTATCTATAATCGATCTTTCATGTGCATCATCCAAAATCTTAAATAGTACTGTTTGGAAAGCAGAAGTGGGGTTATAAGTAAGTTTTTGATAGCATTTCCCATCTCTTAATTGTCTCTCTCATATAAATTCCTTGGCCAAAGGACTACGTTGCCGCCTTTATCTGATGGTTTTATTGCGATATTTTTCATCTTTTTCAATTCACTAAGAGCCTGTCTTTGTGGTTTACTCAAGTTATCTCCTCTAATCCCTTTTGGGATCTTATTCAATTCCTGTGTTACTAATTTAACAAATAACTCTACATTAGAATGCAGATTCATTTGTGGAAATCTCTTGGTTTTAGGGAATACAAACTTACTCAAACTCCTTCCATTTTCAGAATCATCTCCAAGTTCCTCAAGAATTTTACAAATTTGATCCTATTTGTTTGTGTCCGGACCAGAAGGCATAAGTCTATCATGTATTCTTTTCAAGACCAATTTGCGCACGAAGAGGTGGAGATCTTTTACTGTGGAAAAGAAATTAAATGGGGTAGTAGGGGAAAAAGTTAGGCCAAGGCTAAGGACATCTTCCTGAGCTGGAGTTAAAATAGTCTCAGATAAATTGATTACCTGCATTTTAAAAAATTCCTTTTCTTCTTATCCTGCCCATGGGGTCTGAAAACTTTCAGTTTTCCCAATCTCCTGTGGACATCCATCCTGTAATCTGATGGTTCCCCCTCCTCTTCAGTAGATGACATTGAAGATGCGGATACAGAGGTATCTGCCCTATTAGATCTATCCAAATTCTCTACCAAACGTTTTGGTGCCGGCCATCTGTATACTCTTTTCAATTTATAGTCCTGGACATCTCTTTGAAGTTTATTCATTTTTTGAATCTTAACTTCCTTCTCCCAGGCAATAAATTGCCTGTCTAAATCCAATTTGAACATGTCCAAGGCATTCCCCGATAACGATTCTTTCAAGAGTTGTTGTGTTTTTTCTGCCTGGGGGGTGGGGCAGACAGAGAGGCGATTGACTCTGGGTGATTAAATTGGGCATATTGGTCATGAAACGCGTTACACATCGCACACAGAGCGCATATTTTTTTTTTTTTGGTATGCCCAATGGGCCAACTGCCCTTTGGCTGGAGGAACCTGCCTGTGAGAGGGGCCCCGTTCTCCACTCCCACCCCTTTTTTTTGTCCCTCTTCCTTTAGCGGAGGGGAGAGGATGAAAGAGAGAAGGAGAATGAGGGGAGGCGGGGGTTGCTGGTGGGCTTCACTACTTGCAACTAGACTTATGAAGGAGGGTGGCAAGGGAGTAATTATGCAGCCAGAAGTCATGGATTATTATTTGAACTTGTGGGTTGAGAGACCGTGGACGGGGAAAGGGTGTTTGGGAAACTGGAGTAAAGTTATGGGGGGGATCAAACAATTAAAAGTAGAGATCGCCCTATTGCAGGAAACGCACCTAACTACAGAAAATTTCTTCTGGATGAGCATATCATGGGTAGGAACATTAAATGGTTCCCCAGCTCAGGGCAGAAAAGTGTGCACATTGATCTTCGTTAGTAAACACTTTGCACATAGCCTTAAGTTAGGTAGATGGAACCATGTGGTACTGGAAGGCCCACTTGGGACACTAAGGTTGCACAATGTTGCCCCGAACACAGACCAAGAATTCTTCCACCAGGTGTTGGAGATAGGGTATTGAAAGACATTGAAACCCAGATAGTAGTAGGTGGCGACTTCAACAGGCTACCCAATCAGTCTGATGATAGGAAGCTGGACACAGGGAGATCTAGATTGGCTATCACCCAGGGCTCACGATCAAAACTTTTTGGAAGGATGCTGGGCTGAAAGATGTGTGGAGAATACAACACCCACATAGCAGACAATTTTTTTTTTAACCAGATATGTTTTTATTAAATACACACTGCAAATAACATATTGCAAAGTACATTATGCAGCACAGTAAACATCCCTCCCCACCCACCTACAGTACCCTCCTTTCTTTTTTTTAACCAAATAAGTTTATTGGTCAAATATTGACCTTGACAGAAAGAAAAAAGGCACATGTACCACATCCCAATCCACATTTCAGAGAGTACTAACCCACCGCCCCCTCCCCCTCCCCAAACATTCCTTCCCCATATCTCGGAACAGCAATAAACATGTTGGTTTATGCTACCGTCAACCACGTAGACCAAACATTATCAAACATTTTCTCCTTATGCCTTCTCTTATATATACTTTCTTCCATAATAATTACCTGAGTTAATCGTCCAAGAAATTCCCCCCTGGACGAGGGTTCTTCTTCTATCCATCTCTGCTTGAATTTACGTGTGACATACAGGATCCGAGCTATCGCCAACTTATGCATATTCTCCACCTTCAGTTTCTCCACATACCCAAGCACACACGTCACTGGGTGTCTACCAAGCACACAGCCAAACACACCTTCGATTTTGGAAAGCACCGTAATCCAGTACACCGATAATCTGGGACACGACCATAACAAATGGAGCAAATCAGCCCCATCAGCTCGACACCTAGGACAGCTAGAACTATCCCGCAGACCCACTCTGAACAGTCGATCCGGTGTTTTATATGTTCGGTGGACAATGTACAATTGGGACAATCTACCCCATTCGCTAAGAGACAATTTGAGAACATATTCTAATATAGATTCCCACTAATCCTCCGTTATGTCTCCAACATCCTCTTTCCACTTCTCCTTGACCTTCATTGGGTATTTCCCCAAAAATGAGCGCAGCAAATCATGATATATAAGATTTATGACCCCTCTCGTTCCTCCCATCATGCAAACTTAATCCAGCACAATGTCCCTCTAAATTGTAATATCTGTCAGTTTACGTTGGGCTAGCCAGGCATGTCTAATCCTCGCATAATAAAAATCCCACTGCTCAGGAAGATCAAACTCTGTCCTCAAATCATTAAATGATTTCAAACGACCCCCACTCAGTAACTGATTCACCTACAGTATTCACTTCTCCTTCCATCCATGCACTCCTCTAATGGTCTTAATAGCCTCCCAGACCTTATATATCAATCCCATCGTGGGGTATTGAGGGCTCAACGTCTTTAAAGTACCATCCTCAAACCATTGAACCAGTGGCCTCCTCCCAGTCATATACGCTAATATACGGTAAACCGACCTAGTATAATCCGCCTCTTTCCACCCCTAAGATGTTGTCCCTGCACCGCCAGAAAAATACACCTAGGGGTTAGGCACCGCTAGTCCTCCATCATCCATCCCTTTCTGTAGTGTTTCCAATTTAATTTTGGCTTGTCTTTTACCCCATATGAGTTCTCTAAAAATAGTATTAATCCTATAGAACACCCTTTTCGGAATCCAGACAGGTGCATTATGCAGGACATACATCAATTGCGGCATCAGTACCATTTTAAGCAAATTAACCCGACCCGCCACTGACAAAGGGAGTTTACACCATGCCCCTGTCTTAATCTTACATTTTTCTAATAGCGGATTAATATTTAGTACTTTAAACCGAGCTAGCGGAAGTGCCACCCATATTCCAAGATATTTAAATTTAGAGACTATTAGAGACTATTTCCAATTGCCTAACCCCCTTCAGCTACATCCTGTATCTCTAGGTCCTGATCCACTGCCATCACACTAGATTCATGCCAGTTAATTTGAAGACCCGGCAACGCACCAAACACTCTAATAATTACCATGGCGCTACTAAGTGTGTCCTCATCATTTTCCAGAAATAACAATATATCATCGGCGTAAAGAGCAATTTTCTCCTCTAAAACACCATATCTAAATCCCACTATCCCTTGAGTACCCCTAATTTTAGCAGTTAAGGGTTCTCCAGCCAACGCAAACAACAAGGGCGACAGCGGGCAGCCCTGCCTTGTTCCTCTGTACAGTCTAAAAGACCCAGACAGTTCTCCATTTACTTTAACCCTTGCTGGAGGTGAGGAATACAGACGTTTTAGCCAAGCAAGGATCACAGGCCCAAATCCCATTCTCTCAAGCACTTTCCACAGATATTGCCATTCTACACTCGAAAGCCTTCCTCACATCTAGTGATACCACCACTCTTTGGCCCCCATTATCTGCCAGGCAATTGCAGATTAAGAAACAGGCGTCTTAGATTAATCGCCGTAGACCGATTACGCATAAAACCCGATTGATCCACGTAAATCAGCCTCTGCATTACTCTAGTCAAACGGGCAGACAGAACCTTTGCAAAAATCTTAATATCCGTTGTCAGCAGGGATATAGGCCTGTATGATTCTGCCGAAGTGAGATCTTTCCCTTCCTTTCGTAGGACCACTATGACAGCCTCATCCATAGATTTGGGCAGCACTCCCCCCTCCATTGCTTTCTCAAACACGTCTCTTAATCGGGGCACTAAGAACTTCACCAATCCCTTATATACCTCACCCGGAATGCCATCAGATCCCGGCGCTTTATCATTGGGCATAGAGAGTATCGCCTTTTCCACTTCCTTCACCGTTAATGGGTCCTCCAGAGCCTGCCTGTCCGCCTCAGTCAGAGTGGGCAATGTAACTCCATCCAAAAACTCCTCCAAGACCCGATCATCAGTCTGCATCATAGATGCGTACAGCCCAGCATAAAAATCTGTAAACACTTTCAGAATAGTAGAGGTGTCAGTGACCACTGTTCCATCATCCATGACCAACTTATATACCCGGGTCAACTCCCTCTGTGCAGCAGACACCACCGACAACAAGTATCCCACCCTTTCACCTTCCTCAAAAAACAGAGATTTCTGAAATGCCCTACGTCTATTTATGTTCTGCATACACAATTTATTAACAGCCTCCTGAGCCGCCCGCAATCTGTCATGAGTCACCCTCGTCGAATTCAATATCACATCTGCTTCAGCTTTACTCAACTCATCTCTCACATCTTGATCCGCCCTTTTAGTCTTACGCCTGGCTACATCTCTAATAAAAATCCCACGCATATATGCCTTCATCGTATCCCACACTCCGGTCGGAGCCGCACTGCCATCATTTTCTATAAAAAATTTCTCAAGTTCACGCTTAACATTTTCCATATCAATAGTTTTTAACCATTCTAGGTGCAACCCCCACCCTCCTCGTCGCCCCGGAGCGTGCCCCATACACAGCGTGGTCATTAAAGGGCAGTGATCAGACAATACTCTCGGTAAATATGTCACCTCCCCCACCAGTCTGTCAATTCCATCATTTCCCAATGCTAAATCAATGCCAGAAAGTGTGTCATGCAAGACAGAATAACATGAAAAACACTTCTTCCTCTCATTCCGTACTCTCCACACGTCAATCAGACCAAGCTCCCCAATGTATGTCCCAAACGACGTCAATCTGTCACATCCCTCATTCACTCCTTCCAGTCTCACTCTTTCCCAGTAATCATTCATAACATTATTCACATCACCCACAACCAACATTGGAGCATCCCCGCCCTTACGTGACAAGTCCATTTTTTCTTGAAGTTTCGTCTTAGAATATAGCGGTGGAATATACAGGGCCACCAGGGTCATTCTCTGTCCGAATAGTTTACATATAAGGAGCACATATTGTCCATCCTTATCTACAGTGTTGGCCAAAAGTATTGACACCCCTGCAATTCTGTCAGATAATACTCAGTTTCTTCCTGAAAATGATTGCAATCACAAATTCTTTGGTATTAATATCTTCATTTAATTTGTTTTCAATGAAAAAAACACAAAAAGAATTGTCCTAAAGCCAAATTGGATATAGTTCCATGCCAAACATAAAAAAGGGGGTGGACAAAAGTATTGGCAATGTTAGAAAAATCATGTGATGCTTCTTGAATTAGTGTAATTAACACACCTGTAACTTACCTGTGCCACCTAACAGGTGTTGGCAATAACTAAATCACACTTGCAGCCAGTTGACATGGATTAAAATTGACTCAACCTCTGTCGTATATCCTTGTGTGTACCACATTGAGCATGGAGAAAAGAAAGAAGACCAAAGAACTGTCTGAGGATTTGAGAAACCAAATTGTGAGGAAGCATGAGCAATCTCAAGGCTACAAGTCCATCTCCAAAGACCTGAGTGTTCCTGTGTCTACCGTGCGCAGTGTCATCAAGAAGTTTAAAGCCCATGGCACTGTGGCTAATTTCCCTAGATGTGGACGGCAGGGGCGTTGCTAGGGTTAAAAAACATCCGGGGCTCGGGCCCACTGAGCTGCATTTTTCGGAATAAATTTAAATAAAACCCAAGTAAAAATGTACTTTAATAACCAGTGACACTCTACATATATAATATTAACAGTTTTAATGCTTTAAAACATTATAGAGATTGCCAACATGCACTCAATAAATACACAAAATATAACCGTATTAGGCCAACATCCAAGTAATCCTAAGGCTTCTTTCACATGAGCGCTTTTCTGGCGTTAATACCGTGATAATAAAGTGCATGAATTTCGCTGTCAAAAAACGCCATTAAAGAACATGTTCTATAATGGAGGACAGAGAGAAAGGACCCGGAGGACTTGAGCAAAGATGAGGCTTGTCCCGGGACAAGACTGTAGAGAGACGGAAGGAGCCAGTGCGCCCTAGTCTGCAGTGAAGTGGAGGGTCAGGGCGAGCACCAGGGATCCGACCCTGAAAGGCAGGAAGTAGACTCCAAGCTCCAACCACAGAACCGGTGGCCACGAGGTCCAGAGGAGCTGTGGCCAACTCCCAGCACATCCGCCGAGTAGGCAGCTGTATTAGGGTCAGGGGAAACAGCCGGTAGCCCGACAAGGCCTGTGACTGCTGGATTGGGGCTCTGTGCGCGGAGGCGTGTGCAGGAAGGATGACATTGAAGATGCGGATACAGAGGTATCTGCCCTATTAGATCTATCCAAATTCTCTACCAAACGTTTTGGTGCCGGCCATCTGTATACTCTTTTCAATTTATAGTCCTGGACATCTCTTTGAAGTTTATTCATTTTTTGAATCTTAACTTCCTTCTCCCAGGCAATAAATTGCCTGTCTAAATCCAATTTGAACATGTCCAAGGCATTCCCCGATAACGATTCTTTCAAGAGTTGTTGTGTTTTTTCTGCCTGGGGGTGGGGCAGACAGAGAGGCGATTGACTCTGGGTGATTAAATTGGGCATATTGGTCATGAAACGCGTTACACATCGCACACAGAGCGCATATTTTTTTTTTTTTGGTATGCCCAATGGGCCAACTGCCCTTTGGCTGGAGGAACCTGCCTGTGAGAGGGGCCCCGTTCTCCACTCCCACCCCTTTTTTTTGTCCCTCTTCCTTTAGCGGAGGGGAGAGGATGAAAGAGAGAAGGAGAATGAGGGGAGGCGGGGTTGCTGGTGGGCTTCACTACTTGCAACTAGACTTATGAAGGAGGGTGGCAAGGAGTAATTATGCAGCCAGAAGTCATGGATTATTATTTGAACTTGTGGGTTGAGAGACCGTGGACGGGGAAAGGGTGTTTGGGAAACTGGAGTAAAGTTATGGGGGGGATCAAACAATTAAAAGTAGAGATCGCCCTATTGCAGGAAACGCACCTAACTACAGAAAATTTCTTCTGGATGAGCATATCATGGGTAGGAACATTAAATGGTTCCCCAGCTCAGGGCAGAAAAGTGTGCACATTGATCTTCGTTAGTAAACACTTTGCACATAGCCTTAAGTTAGGTAGATGGAACCATGTGGTACTGGAAGGCCCACTTGGGACACTAAGGTTGCACAATGTTGCCCCGAACACAGACCAAGAATTCTTCCACCAGGTGTTGGAGATAGGGTATTGAAAGACATTGAAACCCAGATAGTAGTAGGTGGCGACTTCAACAGGCTACCCAATCAGTCTGATGATAGGAAGCTGGACACAGGGAGATCTAGATTGGCTATCACCCAGGGCTCACGATCAAAACTTTTTGGAAGGATGCTGGGCTGAAAGATGTGTGGAGAATACAACACCCACATAGCAGACAATTTTTTTTTTAACCAGATATGTTTTTATTAAATACACACTGCAAATAACATATTGCAAAGTACATTATGCAGCACAGTAAACATCCCTCCCCACCCACCTACAGTACCCTCCTTTCTTTTTTTTAACCAAATAAGTTTATTGGTCAAATATTGACCTTGACAGAAAGAAAAAAGGCACATGTACCACATCCCAATCCACATTTCAGAGAGTACTAACCCACCGCCCCCTCCCCCTCCCCAAACATTCCTTCCCCATATCTCGGAACAGCAATAAACATGTTGGTTTATGCTACCGTCAACCACGTAGACCAAACATTATCAAACATTTTCTCCTTATGCCTTCTCTTATATATACTTTCTTCCATAATAATTACCTGAGTTAATCGTCCAAGAAATTCCCCCCTGGACGAGGGTTCTTCTTCTATCCATCTCTGCTTGAATTTACGTGTGACATACAGGATCCGAGCTATCGCCAACTTATGCATATTCTCCACCTTCAGTTTCTCCACATACCCAAGCACACACGTCACTGGGTGTCTACCAAGCACACAGCCAAACACACCTTCGATTTTGGAAAGCACCGTAATCCAGTACACCGATAATCTGGGACACGACCATAACAAATGGAGCAAATCAGCCCCATCAGCTCGACACCTAGGACAGCTAGAACTATCCCGCAGACCCACTCTGAACAGTCGATCCGGTGTTTTATATGTTCGGTGGACAATGTACAATTGGGACAATCTACCCCATTCGCTAAGAGACAATTTGAGAACATATTCTAATATAGATTCCCACTAATCCTCCGTTATGTCTCCAACATCCTCTTTCCACTTCTCCTTGACCTTCATTGGGTATTTCCCCAAAAATGAGCGCAGCAAATCATGATATATAAGATTTATGACCCCTCTCGTTCCTCCCATCATGCAAACTTAATCCAGCACAATGTCCCTCTAAATTGTAATATCTGTCAGTTTACGTTGGGCTAGCCAGGCATGTCTAATCCTCGCATAATAAAAATCCCACTGCTCAGGAAGATCAAACTCTGTCCTCAAATCATTAAATGATTTCAAACGACCCCCACTCAGTAACTGATTCACCTACAGTATTCACTTCTCCTTCCATCCATGCACTCCTCTAATGGTCTTAATAGCCTCCCAGACCTTATATATCAATCCCATCGTGGGGTATTGAGGGCTCAACGTCTTTAAAGTACCATCCTCAAACCATTGAACCAGTGGCCTCCTCCCAGTCATATACGCTAATATACGGTAAACCGACCTAGTATAATCCGCCTCTTTCCACCCCTAAGATGTTGTCCCTGCACCGCCAGAAAATACACCTAGGGGTTAGGCACCGCTAGTCCTCCATCATCCATCCCTTTCTGTAGTGTTTCCAATTTAATTTTGGCTTGTCTTTTACCCCATATGAGTTCTCTAAAAATAGTATTAATCCTATAGAACACCCTTTTCGGAATCCAGACAGGTGCATTATGCAGGACATACATCAATTGCGGCATCAGTACCATTTTAAGCAAATTAACCCGACCCGCCACTGACAAAGGGAGTTTACACCATGCCCCTGTCTTAATCTTACATTTTTCTAATAGCGGATTAATATTTAGTACTTTAAACCGAGCTAGCGGAAGTGCCACCCATATTCCAAGATATTTAAATTTAGAGACTATTAGAGACTATTTCCAATTGCCTAACCCCCTTCAGCTACATCCTGTATCTCTAGGTCCTGATCCACTGCCATCACACTAGATTCATGCCAGTTAATTTGAAGACCCGGCAACGCACCAAACACTCTAATAATTACCATGGCGCTACTAAGTGTGTCCTCATCATTTTCCAGAAATAACAATATATCATCGGCGTAAAGAGCAATTTTCTCCTCTAAAACACCATATCTAAATCCCACTATCCCTTGAGTACCCCTAATTTTAGCAGTTAAGGGTTCTCCAGCCAACGCAAACAACAAGGGCGACAGCGGGCAGCCCTGCCTTGTTCCTCTGTACAGTCTAAAAGACCCAGACAGTTCTCCATTTACTTTAACCCTTGCTGGAGGTGAGGAATACAGACGTTTTAGCCAAGCAAGGATCACAGGCCCAAATCCCATTCTCTCAAGCACTTTCCACAGATATTGCCATTCTACACTCGAAAGCCTTCCTCACATCTAGTGATACCACCACTCTTTGGCCCCCATTATCTGCCAGGCAATTGCAGATTAAGAAACAGGCGTCTTAGATTAATCGCCGTAGACCGATTACGCATAAAACCCGATTGATCCACGTAAATCAGCCTCTGCATTACTCTAGTCAAACGGGCAGACAGAACCTTTGCAAAAATCTTAATATCCGTTGTCAGCAGGGATATAGGCCTGTATGATTCTGCCGAAGTGAGATCTTTCCCTTCCTTTCGTAGGACCACTATGACAGCCTCATCCATAGATTTGGGCAGCACTCCCCCCTCCATTGCTTTCTCAAACACGTCTCTTAATCGGGGCACTAAGAACTTCACCAATCCCTTATATACCTCACCCGGAATGCCATCAGATCCCGGCGCTTTATCATTGGGCATAGAGAGTATCGCCTTTTCCACTTCCTTCACCGTTAATGGGTCCTCCAGAGCCTGCCTGTCCGCCTCAGTCAGAGTGGGCAATGTAACTCCATCCAAAAACTCCTCCAAGACCCGATCATCAGTCTGCATCATAGATGCGTACAGCCCAGCATAAAAATCTGTAAACACTTTCAGAATAGTAGAGGTGTCAGTGACCACTGTTCCATCATCCATGACCAACTTATATACCCGGGTCAACTCCCTCTGTGCAGCAGACACCACCGACAACAAGTATCCCACCCTTTCACCTTCCTCAAAAAACAGAGATTTCTGAAATGCCCTACGTCTATTTATGTTCTGCATACACAATTTATTAACAGCCTCCTGAGCCGCCCGCAATCTGTCATGAGTCACCCTCGTCGAATTCAATATCACATCTGCTTCAGCTTTACTCAACTCATCTCTCACATCTTGATCCGCCCTTTTAGTCTTACGCCTGGCTACATCTCTAATAAAAATCCCACGCATATATGCCTTCATCGTATCCCACACTCCGGTCGGAGCCGCACTGCCATCATTTTCTATAAAAAATTTCTCAAGTTCACGCTTAACATTTTCCATATCAATAGTTTTTAACCATTCTAGGTGCAACCCCCACCCTCCTCGTCGCCCCGGAGCGTGCCCCATACACAGCGTGGTCATTAAAGGGCAGTGATCAGACAATACTCTCGGTAAATATGTCACCTCCCCCACCAGTCTGTCAATTCCATCATTTCCCAATGCTAAATCAATGCCAGAAAGTGTGTCATGCAAGACAGAATAACATGAAAAACACTTCTTCCTCTCATTCCGTACTCTCCACACGTCAATCAGACCAAGCTCCCCAATGTATGTCCCAAACGACGTCAATCTGTCACATCCCTCATTCACTCCTTCCAGTCTCACTCTTTCCCAGTAATCATTCATAACATTATTCACATCACCCACAACCAACATTGGAGCATCCCCGCCCTTACGTGACAAGTCCATTTTTTCTTGAAGTTTCGTCTTAGAATATAGCGGTGGAATATACAGGGCCACCAGGGTCATTCTCTGTCCGAATAGTTTACATATAAGGAGCACATATTGTCCATCCTTATCTACAGTGTTGGCCAAAAGTATTGACACCCCTGCAATTCTGTCAGATAATACTCAGTTTCTTCCTGAAAATGATTGCAATCACAAATTCTTTGGTATTAATATCTTCATTTAATTTGTTTTCAATGAAAAAAAACACAAAAAGAATTGTCCTAAAGCCAAATTGGATATAGTTCCATGCCAAACATAAAAAAGGGGGTGGACAAAAGTATTGGCAATGTTAGAAAAATCATGTGATGCTTCTTGAATTAGTGTAATTAACACACCTGTAACTTACCTGTGCCACCTAACAGGTGTTGGCAATAACTAAATCACACTTGCAGCCAGTTGACATGGATTAAAATTGACTCAACCTCTGTCGTATATCCTTGTGTGTACCACATTGAGCATGGAGAAAAGAAAGAAGACCAAAGAACTGTCTGAGGATTTGAGAAACCAAATTGTGAGGAAGCATGAGCAATCTCAAGGCTACAAGTCCATCTCCAAAGACCTGAGTGTTCCTGTGTCTACCGTGCGCAGTGTCATCAAGAAGTTTAAAGCCCATGGCACTGTGGCTAATTTCCCTAGATGTGGACGGCAGGGGCGTTGCTAGGGTTAAAAAACATCCGGGGCTCGGGCCCACTGAGCTGCATTTTTCGGAATAAATTTAAATAAAACCCAAGTAAAAATGTACTTTAATAACCAGTGACACTCTACATATATAATATTAACAGTTTTAATGCTTTAAAACATTATAGAGATTGCCAACATGCACTCAATAAATACACAAAATATAACCGTATTAGGCCAACATCCAAGTAATCCTAAGGCTTCTTTCACATGAGCGCTTTTCTGGCGTTAATACCGTGATAATAAAGTGCATGAATTTCGCTGTCAAAAAACGCCATTAAAGAACATGTTCTATAATGGAGGACAGAGAGAAAGGACCCGGAGGACTTGAGCAAAGATGAGGCTTGTCCCGGGACAAGACTGTAGAGAGACGGAAGGAGCCAGTGCGCCCTAGTCTGCAGTGAAGTGGAGGGTCAGGGCGAGCACCAGGGATCCGACCCTGAAAGGCAGGAAGTAGACTCCAAGCTCCAACCACAGAACCGGTGGCCACGAGGTCCAGAGGAGCTGTGGCCAACTCCCAGCACATCCGCCGAGTAGGCAGCTGTATTAGGGTCAGGGGAAACAGCCGGTAGCCCGACAAGGCCTGTGACTGCTGGATTGGGGCTCTGTGCGCGGAGGCGTGTGCAGGAAGGAGGAGAGCAGACTACCCGCACCGCCAATGTACTTGAACTGTGACCTGTAGTATGTGCAGAGAAAACTGAAGTAAACCGGGTTGGGAACTCAGAATTGTGTGAGACTGTTCCTTTCCTACTTGAGGAGCGGTAGGCTGAAACACCGCGCAGGCAGCAGGAGCCTGCCTGGGAGATGTCCCGATCAGTGGTGTAGCAACTGTTTCTGGTGCCCGGGGCCAAAAAATTTGGCGCCCCTTTGGTTGTTGATAATCCGGAAGTATACATAGTAAACACTGTCTGCCCCTATATACAAGAATATAACTACTATATTAAACACAAAGAGAAGGGGTGCAATTGGGGGGTAAGTATTGGGCCAAATAGCCACTCACCTATTGGGGTTGTCACTGTGCACCGCCACCTCTGCACAACCCCAGTGTATGGCAACAAGCAGGACTCAAGGAGGGCCCGGGGCCGGAGCAATTTTCACCGCTGTATTGTGGAGTTCATAGTGTAATATAAGTGCAAAAAAACTTTATTCTTAATATTATGTCACAATACGGGGATCTGAGGATCTTCTATTTCGAGGTCAGGGGCTCTCTGATGCCATGTTGCTGCCTGTGTCGCTGTCGTCCTCTTTTGACACTGCAGTGCAGTGGACAAAAGAGCATTAACTGGTTAATAACGAGAAGTATGGAGTGTGTACTAACTGAGCCATAAATCCTCCCCATACCAGTTGGATCACTATATGGATTTTAGTATTAGGGTACGGACACACTGGCGTGAAACTCTGATGAGTGCAATGTGTGATTTTCTCACATTGCAATCAATCTCTGAGAGCAGATTGACGAGTGTTGGACGCTTTTTTCTCATCCAGATTCACGATGAGAAAAAAGTTGCAACATGCTGTGATATGCAAGTCTATGAGGTCGACAAAATCACGGACCGCACACGGATCATCAGAGAGGCATCCGTTTTTTTTCACTCATACATTCTCATTCTCTAGCTGAGAACACTGTAAAATGTTCCTGTAAATGATTATACAGTAATAACTGCTGAGGAAAGAACAGATTGCACACGGATGTGATCTGAGAAAAATGTCGGACACTCGCACAGCAGTTGCCAAACAGACCAAAAAACATATGTCACTCATCCGACTCTCCTGTATGAGAAACAGACCGATTTTAAGGCGGCGGGAGACAGTGTACCACCATGTCCTCAGCTCCGTGCTATGCACAGACAATATAAGGTACACTGTCTGTGCACAGCACGAAGCTGAGGACATGGTGGTACACTGTCTATGCACAGCACGGAGCCGAGAACATCCCAGAAGAGGCACAATAACCACAGACAGGAGGCGGGAGAACATTGAGCCCGCCCAGAAGAACTACAACTCCCAGCACCCAACACACTACCCAGAAACCATACAGTAATGCCAGAACAGGTAGGAGAACTACAATTCCCAGCATGCCACACCCTGCCAACACAGGAAGGTGGAGGCTGCAGCATGGAGGCAGAGACACCTGGTACAGCTGCCATTATCACCACACACAGCCCCACTCCTCCTGCGCACCCGTCCTCCTCTCCTCTGTCCCTCCTGCACCCCCGTCCTCCTCTCCTCTGTCCCCCTGCACCCTGTCCTCCTCTCCTCTGTCCCCCTGCACCCGTCCTCCTCTCCTCTGCCTTCCTGCACCCCCGTCCTTCTCTCCTCTGTCCCTCCTGCTGCTCCTCTGTCCTCCTGCACCACTGTCCTCCTCTCCACTGTCCTGCTGCACACCCGTCCTGCTCTCCTCTGTCCCTCCAGCTGCTCGTCTTCTCCTCTGTCTCCCTGTTCCTGTCCTTCTGCCCCCCTGTCCTCTTCTCTGTCCCCCTGTTCCTGTCCTTCTGCCCCCCTGCCCTCTTCTCCTCTGCTCCCCTGTCCCCTATCCCCTGCACAGTTTCCCTCACCTCTCCGGGTCCATGGGGGGCCAGCTGGGTGGAGGAGCCGCCAGCACCGCAGCCGCCTCCACCGCACCAGCACTTGGAGCCATCACGGGACAGGAAGCAGCAGAGCTCCCAGCGGCTTCCTGTCAGCGTGATCGCTCTCAGCGCTGTGGGGCCGGGGGGGGCACAGTACATAGTGCCATATTTGGAATCCGGCGGGAAGGCTTCATGTTGGAATTATGGGTGCGTGTCTCGCGGCGCTCTTCTGATTGGTCACTCGCCGCTGGCGCCAACTGTGACGACCGTCCGCTGTAAGGCTGAGCTGCTGGTAAGGCAGCACCCCGAGAAACCCCGAGACCCTTAACCCCTATACAGGGATCTGGAATTATAGCGGAGCCCAGGGGGTAGCTGCCTATGGGAGCAGCAGAGCAGGGAGGTCGTCTAGGAAGGGAAAAAATCAGGAAGCGAAGAACGTAGTCAGGAGTCCGAGTCAAAACCGAGAGGGCAGCGAAGGTACAAAATCGTCAGGCAGTAGCAGAGTCAAAAATCCAGGCAAAGGTCAAGGGCAAAACCAAGAGGGCAGCTGAGGTACAAAATCAATAGGCAGAGGCAGAGTCAGAAATCCAGGCAAGGTCAGAGACAAAACTAAACATACACTATATCACTGGGGAACCAAAACTATATCTGGCGGCCTGCAAGACAGGCTCCAATGTATTTGAAGGGCGCGGTTACCTCCCATAGGCTGGAGCTCACAGCCTGATGACCTCATCCGAACCGCCCCTAGAGCCAGGCCAGATGGAGATGCACGACTGGCTCCACCCAGCCCACCTCTGACAGAAGAACGCAGGCTGCGCCTAACGGACACCTCTGCAGGGCCCGCTCTTCTGCGACCAACACCACCCAGAGGGGAAACACAGCGGCACTCAGCGACAGAGGCAGACGTCGCTGGAGCAGGTCCATATGAGGACAAGGCCTTCCTATCACCAGCACCACCAGACGAAGGAATCCGGCTCCTCCCAGCGGCCGAGGCAGGAACACCGGCCACCGAGTCCGATGGCGATGTGACACCAACCAATCAGAGGGGCGGCTCGCGCACGGCTGGAATTTTGAAAGTGAATGGGCCCCTACGGTGGCGGAGCTCCGGCGAGAGTATTGCTTGCCGGGAGACGACCGGCTAACGCCGGTCGTCTCCCGGCGGGCTCGCCGCGGAGCTCCATGCCGGGGAGCGCCGCGGCTGAGCTCCGGGCAGCGGGTCGCCTGCCGGGAGACTACCAGCTAAAGGCAGTCGTCTCCCGGCTGGCTCGCCACGGTCGTCCCGCTTAGGGCGGCCATCTTGGTCCACCCTGAGCAGGTGTACCTTGGGACAAAGTTACGGAAGTGTGTGCAAAGTGACGGAACTGACATCACAAATCGCTTGTGGTTTTATATATTAGATATTTCATCTTCATTCCACACCTAAAATGCTCAGGTAACATAATATACACCTCATTATATGGGATATGTATTCATTTTCCTATTATCTACTGATATTTCATCATCATTCCACACCTAAAATGCTGAGGTAACATAATATACACCTGGTTATATGGGATATGTGTTCATTTTCCTATTATCTACTGATATTTCATCTTCATTCCACACCTATAATGCTCAGGTAACATAATATACACCTGGTTATATGGGATATGTGTTCATTCTCCTATTATCTACAGATATTTCATCTTCATTCCACACCTAAAATGCTCAGATAACATAATATACACCTGGTTATATGGGATATGTGTTCATTTTCCTATTATCTACAGATATTTCATCTTCATTCCACACCTAAAATGCTCAGGTAACATAATATACACCTGGTTATATGGGATATGTGTCCATTCTTCTATTATCTACTGATATTTCATCTTCATTCCACACCTAAAATGCTCAGGTAACATAATATACACCTGGTTATATGGGATATGTGTTCATTTTCCTATTATCTACTGATATTTCATCTTCATTCCACACCTATAATGCTCAGGTAACATAATATACACCTGGTTATATGGGATATGTGTTCATTCTCCTATTATCTACAGATATTTCATCTTCATTCCACACCTAAAATGCTCAGATAACATAATATACACCTGGTTATATGGGATATGTGTCCATTCTTCTATTATCTACTGATGTTTCATCTTCATTCCACACCTAAAATGCTCAGGTAACATAATATACACCTGGTTATATGGGATATGTGTTCATTTTCCTATTATCTACAGATATTTCATCTTCATTCCACACCTAAAATGCTCAGGTAACATAATATACACCTGGTTCTATGGGATATGTGTTCATTTTCCTATTATCTACTGATATTTCATCTTCATTCCACACATATAATGCTCAGGTAACATAATATACACCTGGTTATATGGGATATGTGTTCATTTTCCTATTATCTACAGATATTTCATCTTCATTCCACATCTAAAATGCTCAGGTAACATAATATACACCTGGTCATATGGGATATGTGTTCATTCCATGTCTAAGATACCCAAGAAACCTTTTTTACATCTACATAATCTTTTGGTAATAAAATATTATCTTCATTCTTTTTATTTATTCCTTTTCTTCATTCTTTTTAGTATGTCCCCCTTGCCGCTCTGGTCTCTGATGCACTGCACCAGCTATATGCTCTCCCCATGCACTGCATCCCCATAGTCTCCCATCAGTGTAGAGAAAAAAAAACAACATAAATACCTCGCTCTCCCCTCAGTCCTCAATGAGCTGCTCCAGTCTCCTCAGCGTGTGTCTGGCTGCCGGCCGCTCTGCACAGCTCAGTGATGTTGTTACCGCCCCCTGCCAAGCTGTGCTGTAGAGCGGCTGGGACTTAACAGAAAGTGGCCGGAAGCGGCGGGCGGGACTTCAGAAGCGGGAGCAGCATGCACGGGGATCCACGCTGCCACCGGGCACCCCCGGGATGCCGCCCCTATGTTCGCTAGCAGGTCGGCTGATGGATGGTGTGGCCCTGGCCCTGACCGCCGGCGAAATTCGGGGCTCTATGCGTAAAATTCGGGGCTGCAGCCCCGATTCTTAATGCATAGCGACGTCCCTGGTGGACGGAAAAGAAAAATTGACAAGAGATTTCAACGCAAGATTGTGCGGATGGTGGATAAAGAACCTTGACTAACATCCAAACAAGTTCAAGCTGCCCTGCAGTCCGAGGGTACAATAGTGTCAACCCGTACTATCCATCGGCATCTGAATGAAAAGGGACTTTATGGTAGGAGACCCAGGAAGACCCCACTTCTTACCCCTAGACATAAAAAAGCCAGGCTGGAGTTTGCCAAAACTTACCTGAGAAAGCCTAAAACGTTTTGGAAGAATGTTCTCTCTTTTTGGGCAAAGGCATCATCATAGAGTTTACAGGAGAAAAAAAGAGGCATTCAAAGAAAAGAACACGGTCCCTACAGTCAAACATGGCGGAGGTTCCCTGATGTTTTGGGGTTGCTTTGCTGCCTCTGGCACTGGACTGCTTGACCGTGTGCATGGCATTATGAAGTCTGAAGACTACCAACAAATTTTGCAGCATAATGTAGGGTCCAGTGTGAGAAAGTTGGGTCTCCCTCAGAGGTTATGGGTCTTCCAGCAGGACAATGACCCAAAACACACTTCAAAAAGCACTAGAAAATGGTTTGACAGAAAGCACTGGAGACTTCTAAGGTGGCCAGCAATGAGTCCAGACCTGAATTCCATAGAACACCTGTGGAGAGATCTAAAAATGGCAGTTTGGAGAAGGCACCCTTCAAATATCAAGGACCTGGAGCAGTTTGCCAAAGAAGAATGGTCTAAAATTCCAGCAGAGCATTGTAAGAAACTCATTGATGGTTACCAGAAGCGGTTGATCACAGTTATTTTGGCTAAAGGTTGTGCAACCAAGTATTAGGCTGAGGGTGTCAATACTTTTGTCTGGCCCATTTTTGGAGTTTTGTGTGAAATGATCAATGTTTTGCTTTTTACTTCATTCTCTTTTGTGTTTTTTCATTGAAGACAAATTAAATGAAGATAATTAGCAAAGAATTTGTGATTGCAATCATTTTCAGGAAGAAACTGAGTATTATCTGACAGAATTGCAGGGGAGTCAATACTTTTGGCCACAACTGTAAATATGTGGAGGGGCTTGCCATTGCCTTTACTGGCTAGAAGTCATCTGATTAAGATGATGTGTTTCTCTCGCCTAATATATCCACTGCAACTCTCCCTTTATTACTTAGATGAGCGGACATGCATAGACTAAATAGTGCATTCTCTAAATTTCTATAGGGAGGTGGGAAGGTCTGAATCAGTCTGCAAACTATGATGTTTTCGACTGTTATGAGGGTACCAATTTCCCCAATCTGAGTGGGTATAACCTGGATTGCCTGTCAAGACATGTCATTGATGGGCACAGGGGGTCTGGGAGACACTCTGATTGTTTCCTGAAGAAAGAGTTCTGCAAACCATGGGCATTGCTATCTTTACTTCATACCCCTCTGCCAAGTCTGCTGCCATTAATTAAGAATTCCCGGGTGTGTAGAGACATGATTGTGACCTGTAAAACAGTCTGGAAAAGACTTGGACTACCTTGGAAGGTGTCTACATTCTTGGTACCATGGGCACATCCAAATTTTCAGATGAGAAGGAAGAACAAATTATTTAATTAATGGAAAGATAGCGGGATAAAGACGATGAAAGACGTCATGATGTTACAAGAGGGGAGATGAATGATGGGAATAGAAATACAAGAGACTTATAGATTGCAGGAGACACAAATGCGCCAATACTTCCAACTGAAACACTCGGTTATGAAGGACTTAATTGACATTAGCACAAAAACCCAAAGATATGTCTTTGACGAACTCCTGGAATGCGAGATGGGAGATCTGTATGTCTTTAAGGTGTATAGCTCGTGAGTGGTAATGTGAAAAAGCTGTTTGGAGGTTGGAAACAACGGCTGAATGACAATCAAGTGGCAGATAAAATTACACAGGGATGGAATGTGTTCAGAAAACGTGGTGAACGAGTCTTGGAGGGATACACGATTTTGCATATTACACTAGGCGATATACGGCTATAACTTTAAATCTCGCTAGGCATGATCGCATTTAAACTAAAATGATGGTAGTTTTGGGGGGGAGGAGGAAAGTTAGTGAAGTCTTAAAGGGAACCTGTCACTTCATCTATGCCCCCTAAACTATCACTACCTGCCCCTGCAGCCTCTAACTAGTTCCCTAACCATCCCTGCCTGACCTAACAGGGCTTTATAGCAGCTACATAAAACCCTTTATAAACTTACATTTTCTGTGACACTGGGGCGGTGTCTTCAGTGCTGCGCTCCCCCCGCCTCGCTGGTTTAATAACGCCCCAACGGCATTATTGTTTTGAAGAGCGGGGGTGCCCATTTGAATCTTCCCGCCCCGCTCTTCATGATGCGGGGCCGGCGACCGCATCATTTCCAGGCCGCGCATGCACAGTGTGTCGGGAGAACGCGGCGCTGAGTCCCAGGCATCGCTAGGCAACGATCGGAAGCGTCTTCGGAAGGTGAGTATCAACGCCCACCTCCCAAAACTGCACATATATATGTGTGTGTAATCCACATATATATATGGATTAACACACATATATATATTTTCACTTTGATCAGGCATATTTCATATGTGCAGCTATATTTTATATATATATATATATATATATATATATAATATATATATATATCCCAGAAAAAACAGGCAGCACTCCAGCGTCTTATCAACAACCGACAGGTTTAATGTAGCCCCAAGTGGTGCGACGTTTCAACCTATAACAGGTCTTTCTCAAGCATAGTGTGCAGTGCAAAATGGTGTTACATATATAGGGTGCTTACATAATTGCTGATTAACATAGAAATGTGAATAAAATCTATAAAAAGTAACATACATTCACATATACCATAGTGACATAAGTGTAAATACATAGTGCATGTGCTCCAATATAGATATCAACGATGTCAGTGTATTAACCACTATATTCATCCCTAATTACTCATTATTATATTATAGTGTACATCTGTAAACATAGATACCTTTGGTAATTACTGAGAGGTGATTGGTCGCTATGTACCTTGAATACACGCCATCTCCATTATCGTTGCCACCACGCTGTAAACACAGCGTCTTCCGCGTTATACTGCGCATGCCCGTACTTCCGGGTCTTACAGCGCATGTGCGGCAGCCGCGTCATCGCTGACGTGGCGGTCACATGAATAGCTTGTAATTGCGATCGCCATCTTTGTTTCTGGCGATCTATACTAGAAGCCATTGTATTTGCCCACTTAATACATGTACCAATATATATCTGCTTTATAATAAGACATATTAGGTAACCAAATGACTGGGGACTCTAATAGGATCTCACATATATACCGGGGAGTGTAATAACACTTATCCCCCACTCGACCAGTGGTTTTTAAACCAGTTCAGAACCGATTTCACTCTGGTTACAGAGGAAAATCAGTCTGTGCAGCATCAACAAGCAAGCCAACTGATGTGTCCAACACCAGTTTACTCCATGTGACACTACTCTGGAAGAACCCACTATCAGTCAAATAACATCCACAGCTGATCCATAAAGACCCTAGAATCTATAATAAAAAAATCACAAAACTAATTTATGTATATGCAAAAATGTGGGCAAAGTTTATTAATAAAAAAAAAAAGTTGTGGCAGTTTTTTTCAAAAGAGATTTTGCGTGTTCCAATACAACATTTCCGACCAATCATTCCTCCTGCAATACAAAAAGATAATAATTAAAAAAATAAATAAAAATAAATAAAAATATAACCTATAGTTATATCAATTTTCGTCTCACAGGTCTTCTCATTATTAGACAATGGCAGTATATAAAAACATATTTCCTGCACTATTACGGTATAGATACTAATGAAAGAAAGACAGTAGTGGAAAGCTCAATCAATATCTATCTATTGATCTCTGTCAAAATCTCAGAGTATAGACTGGATCTTGAAATCCACATTTAGACCATTAGGTCTCAAGGTATTCAAAGTGTAAATCCATTTCAGCTCTTTTTTCTTAAGAATGGCCTCCCTATTTCCCCCCCTCCTTAAAGTAGGTACATGGTCAATTATTCTAAACTTAATATCTGTGTCCTTGTGGCCTTTCTCAACACAGTGTTTTGGTACAGGAAGATCTAATCGTTTTTTCCGAATTGAGCATTTGTGTTGAGCGAACCGTGTTTTAAAATCCCATGTTGTCTCACCTATATAATAAAGGTGACATGGACACTCTAATAGATATATAATATATTCTGAGTCACACGTCAGAAAATGATTGATCTTGAATTCTCTCTGAGATTGACTATCAGTAAAAAACGGTCCCTTCAACATTGCAGTGCAATTAATACAATTTAGACACGGATAGCATCCCTTTCTCCCCATACCTGTAAGTGACATTTGTCTACTTCTTTTTAAGGGTCCCAAATCTGATCTCACAATTCTATCCTTAATATTTCTTGTCCGGCAATAGGAGAAGAGAGGGGGCTCGGCAAATTCTTCAATGTGTGATAATCCTTTAGACAATATCTGCCAGTGTTTGCGTATGATCCTAGCTACAAACCCACTTTCTTGGTTATAACCAGAAACAAACGGTATTCTCTTAGTCACTTTCTTGACTTTAGTTGTAAATAAATCATCACGTTCTATTGTCTCAATCTTTCTTTGTTGTTCTTCTAAAATACGTTTCGGGTAACCTCTATTTTTAAACTTATTAGATATTCCTTTCAGGGTCAGCTCCAAATGTTTATCATCGCTCTCTATTCTTTTGGCTCGTAAGAATTGGCCAAATGGTATAGCCTCAATTGTTGTCCTAGGGTGTTGACTGGAATACAATAACAGATTATTCCTATCCGTACTTTTTACATATATGCTGGTTGTCAAAGTTTCGTTTTTCTTTTCAACCGTAACATCCAAAAAATGTAATCTGGTCATAGAGTATGTTAAAGTAAATTTAATGGTGTCATTGACTTCATTTAGAAATCCCAAGAAGTCCTTTAGCTCCACCTCAGTACCGGTCCATATGAGGAAGACGTCATCTATGTAACGCCACCACCCCAAAACCTTACGGAAGTGGTGGGAAACACAGATGACATCTTCCTCCAGAACCCCCATAGCAATATTCGCATATGCAGGGGCCATATTGGCCCCCATAGCCGTGCCATGACATTGCTCATAGAAGTTATTGCCAAAAAGGAAATAATTTCTTCTCAAGACCAAATTTAATAAATCAATGACAAAGGACCTGGCTTCTGCAGAAATATTAATTCCCTCCAATTTTTTTATCACACATTGTATACCATATTCATGTTCTATCGATGTGTAAAGACTAACAACATCTAAGGAAGCCAAAAAATAGCTATTGTCAATACTAAATGTTGAGATTTTAGTTAAAAAGTCTGTGGTGTCACGGATATAGGAATTGAAATTACTAGCTATTGGATTGAGAATTTTATCTAGAAAGACTCCTATGTGGCTCAGCACAGACTCCGTGCCCGCCACAATAGGACGTCCCGGAGGGTTATGCAGAGATTTATGGATCTTTGGTAATGTATAGATCGTTGGTGTTATAGGAAAATCTACTATTAAAAAATCGTAGATTTTCTGATCAATTAATTTTTGAGTTAGTGCATGTTCCAAAATAGCCTTCAATTCCCGCTGAATTTTATATTTGGGATCACTTCACAGTTTTTTAAACTTTTTCATCGAATACTTGTGTAGTTAATTCTTTCACATAAAAATCTCTATCCATTAGGACGACAGCGCCGCCCTTATCGGCGCTCTTAACTATTATGTCGCCATCATAGGACATTGCAAGTTCACAGGATATATTGCACCCATCTTTGAGTGGAAGTTTGTGCTGATTTCTTTTTTCTATTTTTTTTATATATATATATATATATATATATATATATATATATATATATAGATGCAGATAACTATATATATATATATCACAAAATATATATATATATGCATCTATGCATCTACTGTATAAATATGGCTGTGTGTGTGGCTGTGTGTGTGTGTTGCTGTGTGTGTGTTTGACTGTGTTTGTGTGTGTGTGGCTAGAGGGATGTTGGAGGATGATGGGGGCTACAGAGGGACAGTAGCGGATAATGGGGTCTAGGGATAGTGGAGGGTGATAGGGGGCTACAAAGGGATAGTGGAGGGTGATGGGGGGCTACAGAGGGATAGTGAAGGATGAGGGGGCTACAGAGGGATAATGGAGGATGGGAGGCTACAGAGGGATAATGGAGGATGAGGGGGCTACAGAGGGATAGTGGAGGATAAAGGGGCTACAGAGGGATAGTGGAGGATGAGGGGGCTACAGAGGGATAGTGGAGGATGAGGGGGCTACAAAGGGATAGTGGAGGATGAGGGGGCTACAGAAGGATAGTTGAGGATGATGGGGGCTACAGAGGGATAGTGTAGGATGATTAATATAAGGCACCCCCCCTGAAAATAAGACATGGTCCATCTTTGGGACCAAAAAAAATATAGGACGGTGTCTTACTTTCGGGGAAACGCGATATATATATGCACAGTTTATAGATGCATCATTTCTATAGATGCATCATATATATACTGTATATATATACAGTAGATGCATCTATATATACACCCAAGTGTATAGATGCATCACATATACTGTATTTATACAGTAGATGCATCTATATATATAGAGAGAGAAATGCATCTACTATATATACAGTATATATATATATATATATATATATATATATATATATATACATATACATATATATATATATGTATATATATGTATATATATATATATATATATATATATATACACAGTATACTAGAAAAAAACCTTGCAGCACTCAGCTACTACCAATGATGTACATATGCTGACAAGCTATATATATGAGAAGAAAAAATGTAAAAACGTACGTTTTTTTAAAAAAACTCAAAATTCTTATTATTTTTTTTTAAAATCTGAAGTTCTTAGTACACACATTGGCCAATGTCTGCTTGCTCGTCGACTGCGACAAAGTGACTTCAGGTCCGACGAGTCCTATCGCTGACACCCAAGTCCTCCTTGTTCACCCTACCCCACTACTAAGTGGGCGGACACCATCTAGACCCTAGATCACCTGTGTGCAACGAGGGTGCACATTGCAGTAATGGAGCCAGCCACTCCACACGATACAAAAGAGAAAAAACTGCACAGCACTCACAGACAATGTGAACTGGTGCCAGCAGGGATGCTGGGTCAATATACTAGAAAATATTTCCCAGCATCCCTGCTGGCACCAGTTCACATTGTCTGTGAGTGCTGTGCAGTTTTTTTTTCTCTTTTTTTCTCTTTTATATACACAGTATATATATATACTAGATGGTGGCCCGATTCTAACGCATCGGGTATTCTAGAATATGTATGTAGCTTATTTATGAAGATTCAAGAATAATGCAAAGCGAAGCTGGGTTTAAAATGTTGCACAGATATCGCTGATTGCTGGCAACCAATCAGCGAAGCGTGGTTGAAATCTTCGCCAATTTGTAGGTGAACTGTCCCTGTTGCTGATTGGTCATGGGCGGCTGGCCTGACCAATCACCAATGCAGGATTTGCGTTACAGATAAACAGGCAGAAGTAGACAATTATATAGTAGATACCTACAGCAGTACCGGTGTGCAGCGGTGTCAGTGTGCAGCGGTGCCGAAATCCAGGAGGGGGCCGGGGGACAGCGACCAGTTGCGGGCAGGAGGGGGCCGGGGAATAGCGGACAGGAGGAGGCCGGGGAAGATCGGCCGGGTGCGGGCAGGAGGGGGCTGGTGAAGAGCAACCAGGTGCGGGCAGGAGAAGGCCAGGGAACAGCGGCCGGGTGCAGGCAGGAGGGGGGCCCCTCCTGCCTGCACCCAACCGCTGTTCCCCGGCCCCCTCCTGCCTGCAGCAGAGTGCTTAGCAGAGTATACGTGGCTCATTGGTTAGCAGAGTATATGGGGGCTCAGTGCTTAGCAGACTTTACGGCGGCTCATTGGTTAGCAGAGTATGCGGCGGCTCAGTGCTTAGCAGAGTATATAGGGGCTCAGTGGGTAGCAGAGTATACGGGGGCTCAGTGGTTAGCACAGTAAACGCTGTCTCAGTAGTTAGCACTGTATACGGAGCCTCAGTGGTTAGCATTCTATAGTGGCTCAGTGGTTGGCACTGTATATTATGGCTCAATAATTAGAACAGTAATGTGGCTCAATGGTTAGCACTGTATATGGTGATTCAGTGATTAGCACTCTATGGTGGCTCAGTGGTTGGTGGTTGGCACTGTATATGGTGGCTCAGTGGTTGGCACTGTATATGGTGGCTCAGTGGTTAGCACAGTATGGTGGCTCAGTGGTTAGCACTGTATATGATGGCTCAGTGGTAAGCACTGTATATGGTGGCTCAGTGGTTAGAACTGTATGGTGGCTCAGTGGTTAGCACTGTACGGTGGCTCAGTGGTTAGCACTGTACAGTGGCTCAGTGGTTAGCACTGTACGGTGGCTCAGTGGTTAGCACTGTATGGTGGCTCAGTGGTTAGCACTGTACGGTGGCTCAGTGGTTAGAACTGTACGGTGGCTCAGTGGTTAGCACTGTACGGTGGCTCAGTGGTTAGCACTGTACAGTGGCTCAGTGGTTAGCACTGTACGGTGGCTCAATTTTTAGCACTGCGCGGTGGCTCAGTGTTTAGCAAAGTATGGTGGCTCAGTGGTTAGCACAGTATATGGTCGCTCAGTGGTTAGCACTGTACGGTGGCTCAGTGTTTAGCACAGTATGGTGGTTCAGTGGTTAGCACTATATGGAGGCAGAGTGGTTAACTCTGTACGGAGGCTTCATGGTTAGCACTGTATAAGGTGGCTCAGTGGTTAGCACTGTATACGGTGACTCAGTGATTAGCGCACTATGGTGGTTGAGTGGTTAGCACTGTTTATGGTGGATGAGTGGTTAGCACTGTATACGGTGGCTCAGTGGTTAGCACAGTATACACTGGCTCAGTGGTTAGCACTGTATACGGTGACTCAGTGTTTAGCACTTTATGGTGGCTCAGTGGTTGGCAATGTATATGGTGGCTCAGTGGTTAGCACAGTATGGTGGCTCAGTGGTTAGCAGTGTATATGGTGGCTCAGTGGTTAGCACAGTATGAGGGCTCAGTGGTTGGCAATGTATACGCTGGCTCAGTGGTTAGCACTGTATACGGTGGCTCAGTGGTTAACACAGTATGATGGCTCAGTGGTTTTCAGTGTTTATGGTGGCTCAGTGGTTAGCAGTGTATTTGGTGGCTCAGTGGTTTGCATAGTGTGATGACTCAATGGTTTGCACGAGTGCAGTGACTCAGTGGTTTGCACAGTGCGGTGGCTCAGTGGTTAGCACGGCGCGGTGGCTCAGTGGTCAGCGCAGCATGGAGGCAGAGTGGTCAGCGCAGGATGGAGGCTCAGTGCTCAGCGTCAGATGGGGGCAGAGTGGTCAGCACAGGATGGGGGCAGAGTGGTCAGCGCAGGATGGGAACAGAGTGGTCAGCGCAGGATGGGGGCAGAGTGGTCAGTGCAGGATGGGGGCAGAGTGGTCAGTGCAGGATGGGGCAGAGTGGTCAGCGCAGGATGGAGTGGTCAGCAGAGGATGGAGGCTCAGTGGTCAGCGCAGGGTGGAGGCTCAGTGGTCAGCGCAGGATGTAGGCTCAGTGGTCAGCGCAGGATGGAGGCAGAGTGGTTAGTGCAGGATGGAGGTAGAGTGGTCAGCGCAGGATGGAGGCAGAGTGGTCAGTGCAGGATGGAGGCAGAATGGTCAGTGCAGGATGGAGGCTCAGTGGTCAGCGCAGGATGGAGGCTCAGTGGTCAGTACAGAATGGAGGCTCAGTGGTCAGCACAGGATGGAGTGGTCAGCACAGGATGGAGGCTCAGTGGTCAGCACAGGATGGAGGCACAGTGGTCAGCGCAGGATAGAGGCTTACTGGTCAGCGCAGGATGGAGGCTTAGTGGTCAGCACAGGATGGAAGCAGAGTGGTCAGCGCAGGATGGAGTCAGAGTGGTCAGCGCAGGATGAAGGCAGAGTGGTCAGCGCAGGATGGAGGCTCAGTGGTCAGCGCAGGATGGAGGCTCAGTGGTCAGCGCAGGATGGAGGCTCAGTGGTCAGTACAGAATGGAGGCTCAGTGGTCAGCACAGGATGGAGTGGTCAGCACAGGATGGAGGCTCAGTGATCAGTACAGGATGGGGGCTCAGTGGTCAGCGCAGGATGGAGGCTCAGTGGTCAGCGCAGGATGGAGGCTCAGTGGCCAGCGCAGGATGGAGGCTCAGTGGTCAGCGCAGGATGGAGGCTCAGTGGTCATCGCAGGATGGAGGCTTAGTGGTCAGTACAGGATGGAGGCTCAGTGGTCAGCGCAGGATGGAGTGGTCAGCACAGGATGGAGTCTGAGTGGTCAGCGCAGGATGGAGTCTGAGTGGTCAGCACAGGATGGAGGATGATGGGTCAGCGCAGGATGGAGGCTTAGTGGTCAGCGCAGGATGGAGGCTCAGTGGTCAGCGCAGGATGGAGGCTCAGTGGTCAGCACAGGATGGAGGCTCAGTGGTCAGCACAGGATGGAGTGGTCAGCAGAGGATTGTGGCTCAGTGGTCAGCGCAGGATGGAGGCTTAGTGGTCAGCACAGGATGGAGTGGTCAGCACAGAATGGAGGCTCAGTGGTCAGTACAGGATGGAGGCTGTGGTCAGCGCAGGATGGAGGCTGAGTGGTCAGCGCAGGATGGAGGCTCAGTGGTCAGTGCAGGATGGAGGCTCAGTGGTCAGCACAGGATGGAGGATCAGAAGTCAGCACAGAACGGAGGATCAGTGGTCAGCGCAGGACGGAGGCTCAGTGGTCAGCGCAGGGAGGCAGAGTGGTCAGCGCAGGATGGAGGCTCGGTGGTCAGCCCAGGATAGAGGCTCGGTGGTCAGCCCAGGATGGAGGCTCAGTGGTCAGCGTCCGATGGAGGCTCGGTGGTCAGCGCAGCATGGAGTGGTTAGCAGAGGATGGAGGCTCAGTGATCAGCGCAGGATGGAGGTTGAGTGGTCAGCGCAGGATGGAGGCTGAGTGGTCAGCACAGGATGGAGGCTGAGTGGTCAGTGCAGGATGGAGGTAGAGTGGTCAGCGCAGGATGGAGGCAGAGTGATCAGCGCAGGATGGAGGCAGAGTGGTCAGCGCAGGATGGAGGCTCAGTGGTCAGCGCAGGATGAAGGCTCAGTGGTCAGCACAGGATGGAGGCTCAGTGGTCAGCGCAGGATGTAGGCTCAGTGGTCAAAGCAGGATTGAGGCAGAGTGGTTAGTGCAGGATGGAAGCACAGTGGTCAGCGCAGGATGGAGGCTCAGTGGTCAGCGCAGGATGGAGGTTCAGTGGTCAGCGCAGGATGGAGGCTCAGTGGTTATCGCAGGATGGAGGCTCAGTGGTCAGTACAGGATGGAGGCTCAGTGGTCAGCGCAGGATGGAGTGGTCAGCACAGGATGGAGTCTGAGTGGTCAGCGCAGGATGAAGTCTGAGTGGTCAGCACAGGATGGAGGATGAGTGGTCAGCGCAGGATGGAGGCTTAGTGGTCAGCGCAGGATGGAGGCTCAGTGGTCAGCGCAGGATGGAGGCTCAGTGGTCAGCACAGGATGGAGGCTCAGTGGTCAGCACAGGATGGAGTGGTCAGCACAGGATTGAGGCTCAGTGGTCAGCGCAGGATGGAGGCTTAGTAGTCAGCACAGGATGGAGTGGTCAGCACAGAATGGAGGCTCAGTGGTCAGTGCAGGATGGAGGCTGTGGTCAGCGCAGGATGGAGGCTGAGTGGTCAGCGCAGGATGGAGGCTCAGTGGTCAGTGCAGGATGGAGGCTCAGTGGTCAGCGCAGGATGGAGGATCAGTGGTCAGCGCAGAACGGAGGATCAGTGGTCAGCGCAGGACGGAGGCTCAGTGGTCAGCGCAGGGAGGCAGAGTGGTCAGCGCAGGATGGAGGCTCGGTGGTCAGCCCAGGATAGAGGCTCGGTGGTCAGCCCAGGATGGAGGCTCGGTGGCCGGGCGTCCGATTGAGGCTCGGTGTCAGCGCAGCATGGAGTGGTCAGCAGAGGATGGAGGCTCAGTGATCAGCGTAGGATGGAGGTTGAGTGGTCAGCGCAGGATGGAGGCTGAGTGGTCAGCACAGGATGGAGGCTGAGTGGTCAGCGCAGGATGGAGGCAGAGTGATCAGCGCAGGATGGAGGCTCAGTGGTCAGCGCAGGATGGAGGCTCAGTGGTCAGCGCAGGATGAAGGCTCAGTGGTCAGCACAGGATGGAGGCTCAGTGGTCAGCGCAGGATGTAGGCTCAGTGGTCAAAGCAGGATGGAGGCAGAGTGGTTAGTGCAGGATGGAAGCAAAGTGGTCAGCGCAGGATGGAGGCAGAGTGGTAAACGCAGGATGGAGGCAGAGTGGTCAGTGTAGGATGGAGGCTCAGTGATCAGTACAGGATGGAGGCTCAGTGGTCAGCGCAGGATGGAGGCTCAGTGGTCAGCGCAGGATGGAGGCTCAGTGGTCAGCGCAGGATGGAGGCTCAGTGGTCAGCGCAGGATGGAGGCTCAGTGGTCAGCGCAGGATGGAGGCTCAGTGGTCATCGCAGGATGGAGGCTCAGTGGTCAGTACAGGATGGAGGCTCAGTGGTCAGCGCAGGATGGAGTGGTCAGCACAGGATGGAGTCTGAGTGGTCAGCGCAGGATGGAGTCTGAGTGGTCAGCGCAGGATGGAGGATGAGTGGTCAGCGCAGGATGGAGGCTCAGTGGTCAGCACAGGATGGAGGCTCAGTGGTCAGCACAACATTGAGGCTCAGTGATCAGTGCAGGATTGAGGCTTAGTGGTCAGCCCAGAATGGAGTGGTCAGCACAGGATGGAGGCTCAGTGGTCAGTGCAGGATGGAGGCTCAGTGGTCAGCGCAGGATGGAGGCTCAGTGGTCAGCACAGGATGGAGGCTCAGTGGTCAGCGCAGGATGGAGGCTCAGTGGTCAGCACAGGATGGAGGCAGAGTGGTCAGTGCAGGATGGAGGCTCAGTGGTCAGCGCAGGATGGAGGCAGAGTGGTCAGTGCAGGATGGAGGCAGAGTGGTCAGCACAGGATGGAGGCAGAGTGGTCAGCACAGGATGGAGGCTCAGTGGTCAGCGCAGGATGGAAGCTCAGTGGTCAGCGCAGGACGGAGGCTCAGTGGTCAGTGCAGGACGGAGGCTCAGTGGTCAGCGCAAGACGGAGGATCAGTGGTCAGCGCAGGACGGAGGCAGAGTGGTCAGCGCAGGATGAAGGCAGAGTGGTCAGCGCAGGATGGAGGCTCAGTGGTCAGCGCAGGATGGAGGCTCAGTGGTCAGCACAGCATTGAGGCTCAGTGGTCAGCGCAGGATGGAGGCTTAGTGGTCAGCCCAGAATGGAGTGGTCAGCACAGGATGGAGGCTCAGTGGTCAGTGCAGGATGGAGGCTGAGTGGTCAGTGCAGGATGGAGGCTCAGTGGTCAGCACAGGATGGAGGCTCAATGGTCAGCGCAGGATGGAGGCTCAGTGGTCAGCGCAGGATGGAGGCTCAGTGGTCAGCGCAGGATGGAGGCAGAGTGGTCAGCGCAGGATGGAGGCTCAGTGGTCAGCGCAGGATGGAGGCAGAGTGGTCAGCGCAGGATGGAGGCAGAGTGGTCAGCACAGGATAGAGGCAGAGTGGTCAGCACAGGATGGAGGCTCAGTGGTCAGCGCAGGATGGAAGCTTAGTGGTCAGCGCAGGACGGAGGCTCAGTGGTCAGTGCAGGACGGAGGCTCAGTGGTCAGCGCAAGACGGAGGATCAGTGGTCAGCGCAGGACGGAGGCTCAGTGGTCAGCGCAGGATGGAGGCAGAGTGGTCAGCCCAGGATGGAGGGCCAGTGGTCAGCGCAGGATGGATTCCCACCCCCATCCGGTCTCACCCGCAGCCATTGTTTAAAACCGCAGCAAGTAATGAGCGGTCATGTGATAGGTGGGCTGAAGAGCCTGTCACATGACCGCTCATCACCGAGTGCGGGTGAGACGGAGCGGCGGGTGAGATGGGGACGGGTAATGAAGCGGTGGGGGTGCAATGGAGCGTGGGAGCGCAATGGAGCGGGGGAAGGGCAATGGAGTGGGGTGGAGGGCAATGGAGAGGGCGATGGAGCGAGGAGGGGAGGGAATGGAGCAGCGGATGGCGGGCAAGCAGCAGCGGGCAAGAGGGGGCTGTGTCTGTGAGGGGAGCAGGGGCATGAAGAGCGGTGGTGCTGCGGGGGAACTGTGAGAAGAGCCGCCGCTGAGGCCACCGTGTATCCCGGCGAGAGCGGCGCTAATGGGCTGCCAAAGACCAAAGAATTTGTGATTGCAATCATTTTCAGGAAGAAACTGAGTATTATCTGACAGAATTGCAGGGGTGTCAATACTTTTGGCCAACACTGTGTTATATATAAAATTATATATACACTGTATATATACAGCAGATGCAGGGGCCCCAGGCAGCACAAAGTGGCCCCAGGCAGCACAATGTGGCCCCAGGCAACGTACAGGGGCCCCAGGCAGTACTAGGGGCCCTAGGCTACACACAGGATCCCAGGCTACACACAGGGTCCCCAGCCAGCATACAAGGGCCCCAGGCAGCACAAAGGGGCCCCAGGCAGCACAAAGTGGCCCCAGGCAACATACAGGGGCCCCAGGTAGTGCTAGGGGCCCTACGCTACACACAGGATCCCAGGCTACACACAGGGGCCCCATGCAGCACAATGTGGCCCTAGGCAACATACAGGGGCCCCAGGCAGTACTAGGAGCCCCAGGCTACACACAGGATCCCAGGCTACACACAGGGGCCCCATGCAGCATACAAGTGCCCCAGGCAGTACAAAGGGGCTCCAGGCAACATACAGGGGCCCCAGGCTACACACAGGATCCCAGGCTACACACAGGGGCCACATGCAGCATACAGTGGCCCCAGGCAGCACAATGTGGCCCCAGGCAACATACAGGGACCCCAGGCAGTACTAGGGGAACAGGCTACACACAGGATCCCAGGCTACACACAGGGGCCCCATGCAGCATACAAGAGCCCCAGGCAGCACAAAGGAACCCCAGGCAGCACAATGTGGCCCCAGGCAACATATAGAGGCCCCAGGCAGTGCTAGGGGCCCTACGCTACACACAGGATCCCAGGCTACACACAGGGGCCCCATGCTGCATACAAGGGCCCCAGGCAGCACAAAGTGGCCCCAGGCAGCACACAGTGGCCCCAGGCAGCACACAGGGGTCCCATTAGGCTGCACACAGGATCCCAGGCTACACACGGGGGCCCCAGGCAGCACACAGGGGCCCCAGACAGTGCATGGGGGCCCGAGGCAGCACACAGGGGCCCCAGGCTACACACAGGATCCCAGGCTACACACAGGATCCCAGGCTACACACAGGGGCCCCAGGCAACATACAGGGGCCCAGCATGGATGTGTAGCCTGGGATCCTGTGTGTAGCCTGGGGCCCCTGTGTGCTGCCTTGGGCCCCATGCACTGCCTGGGACCCCTTTGTGTTGCCTGGGGCCCTTGTATGCTGCATGGGGCCCCTGTGTGTTGCCTGGGATCCTGTGTGTAGCCTGGGGTCCCTAGTACTGTCTGGGGCCCCTGTATGTTGCCTGGTGCCACATTGTGCTGCCTGGGGCCCCTTTGTGCTGCCTGGGGCTCTTGTATGCTGCATGGGGCCCCTGTGTGTTGCCTGGGATCCTGTGTGTAGCCTGGGGCCCCTAGTACTGCCTTGGGCCCCTGTATGTTGCATGGGGCCACATTGTGCTGCCTGGGGTCCCTGTATGCTGCATGTCGGTCGTCGCCATTGTGAGCCGTTGCAGGGGCGCGAGCAATGGCCGCGAAGCGGCCATTGCGAGTCTCCCGCCCCGGCGACGACCGACGAAAGTCGAGACCCGTGGCCGAAAATAGAACCAAGGGCCCGGCTATACTTCGCTTGAAACACCGCTATTATTCTCTATGGAAAGTGAGGCGCTATTCTGATTGGTCGCTGTGTGCTGGCGGCGACCAATCAGAATAGCGCCTCACTTCCCATAGAGATAGAATGGACGAAAAATCGTCCATTCTATCTCTATGGGAAGTGAGGCGCTATTCTGATTGGTCGCTGTGTGCTGGCGGCGACCAATCAGAATAGCGCCTCACTTCCCATAGAGATAGAATGGGCGAAAAATCGTCCATTCTATCTCTATGGGAAGTGAGGCGTATATTCTGATTGGTCGCTGTGTGCTGGCGGTGACCAATCAGAATAGCGCCTCACTTCCCATAGAGATATAATGGACGACTTTTGGTTTCAAATTTACCGCTGAAAGTGAGGCGCGATTCTGATTGGTCGCCGGCAGCACACAGCGACCAATCAGCATAGCGCCTCACTTCCCATAGAGATACATTAGCGGTGTTTGGCCGAATTTATGGCCGGGCCCCTGGTTCGATTTTCGGCCACGGGGCTCGGCTGTGGTCGGTGGTTGGACGGGGCCGGAGACTCGCAATGGCCGCTTCGCGGCCATTGCTCGCGCTCAGGCAGCGGCTCGCAATGGCCTCGCGGCCATTGCTCGCGCCGACCAACGGCTCGCAATGGCCGCTACGCGAGGCAGCCACGTCCACGACGACGGAAGTAACGCCGAAACTTACGGAAGTGAGCTATGGCAATTATATATTAGATGTGCAAACAATCAGAAATCCATAAGGGTTAGTGCTTGTATGATCCGCGCTGCCATCGGGATGAAAGACCAGGAAGACAAGGCTTCTTCAAAGATGCTCCTTTATTCCATGCACGTTTCGGTGTCGTCCCTGCACCTTCCTCAGGGGTACAATCTAAATCACACAGAGTATCGGCCTTATATACAGTTTGAAGGGATGTTGCCCGCCAAAAAAACAATTATCTACGTTACTATGACGTCAGATTGGAGGATCCATATGACGTACTATGTAAACAAAATGTTCATGATGCATTTACCACATATATTGACATATAGGCTATAAAACTATTATGCTGAATAGCTCGAGATATTTGTTAACATTTCTGAACAAATATATTCTATAAAAATATTAAAAAACATTAAAAGCATTAAAATGCTATTAATAGTTGTATATAAGATTGGAACCTGATGACAGACTGAGACCACTGAAAAAAGAAATGTATCACAGATGTATTTTTCCTTGACACCTAACCACTGCACTATAGTGCTATTTTATGATTGTCTGTCCATTATTGATCCTTCATAAAACTGGAGACCTCATGTAGTGAAAAAAATCATTGATCACTAAAATAGATAAAATAAGGGAAAATAGGGAATTAATAAAACTGGAATTAATACAGAAAAAAGGGGGAAAAACAGAAAAAAGAAAACAAAGAGAAAAAAAGAAAGAAAAATTTGTGTTCATCGTGTGTGAACTTTTGAAATTGTACTTAGATGTTATAATTTCTGTCAGTATCTTAGACATTCGTGAGTCTTATTTCTTGTCATTTTGCGTTTGTATCTGGTATATGCAAACTGGAGGCATTGCCAAATCTAAGTGTGTTCATTCCTGTTTATGATATATTTCTATTCTGGTTATAACCTCAGTATTTCATTAATAACAAAGAATATTGTTCATTGTTTGCGATGGAACTGAAAAACAGATATGTCTGGGAGTGTATACAGTCATGGCCAAAAGTTTTGAGAATTATACAAATATTAATTTTAACAAAGTCTACTGCTTCAGTTTTTCTAATGGCAATTTGCATATACTCCAGAATGTCATAAAGAGTGATCAGCTTAACAGCAATTACTTGCTAAGTCAATATTTGCCTAGAAAATGAACTTTAACCCCCAAAACACATTTCAACATCATTACAGTCCTGCCTTAAAAGAGCAGCTAACATCGTTTTAGTGATTGTTCCATTAACACAGGTGTGGGTGTTGATGAGGACAGGGCTGGCGAACAATCAGTTATGATTAAGTAAGAATGACACCATGGACACTTTAAAAGGAGGCTGGTGCTTGGTATCATTGTTTCTCTTCAGTTAACCATGGTTATCTCTAAAGAAACACGTGCAGCCATCATTGCACTGCACAAAAATGGCCTAAAGAATATGTCACACGCGTCAATATCGCCTGCACGATCACGGCTGCACGTGACGTTGCAGCGATATTGACGCGTGTGACATACTGAATCAACCAGCGATAAATCGCTGGTTGATGATCGCCAGGTTTTAGAATCAGTTCTAAAACCTGGCGATGGTCGCCCGGTGGACACCACACGCTGCTGTGACACGAGTAGCGATATTCCAGCTCCCAGCGCCTCTCACAAGCGCTGGGAGCTGGTATCCAAGGTAAACTGCGGGTATCTAGGCAGCGCGCGCTGCCTAGATACCCGATGTGTACCTTAGTTACCAGCCTCCTCCGCTCACCGGCTGGTATCTAAGGTACACAGCGGGTAACTAGGGTCCCTAGTTACTCGCTGTGTACCTTAGATACCAGCCGGTGAGCGGAGGAGGCTGGTAACTAAGGTACACATCGGGTATCTAGGCAGCGCGCGCTGCTTAGATACCCGCAGTTTACCTTGGAGACCAGCCTGCTCCCGCTTCCAGCAGGCTGGCAGCGGGAGCAAGACATCGTGGAAATGATATTTAAATCATTTTCACGATGTCTCTGGTCCACTGATTGCTGGTGAGTCTGCCTGTGTGACAGCTCACCAGCGATCATCTGTCAATGTCGTCAGCGATCATCTCACTGACGACATTGACGCGTGTGACACCCCCTTAACAGGGAAGAGTATCGCAGCTAGAAAGATTGCACCTCAGTCAACAATCTATCGCATCATCAAGAACTTCAAGGAGAGAGCTTCCATTGTTGTCAAAAAGGCTCCAGGGCACCCAAGAAAGACCAGCAAGCGCCAGGACCGTATTTTAAAACTGTTTCAGCTGTGGGATCGGACTACCAGCAGTGCCGAGCTTGCTCAGGAATGGCAGCAGGTTGGTGTGAGTGCTTCTGCACGCACTGTGAGGCAGAGACTCTTTGAGCAAGGCCTGGTTTCAAGGAGGGCAGCAAAGAAGCCACTTCTCTCCAGAAAAAACATCAGGGACCAACTGATATTCTGCAAAAGGTACAGGAGTGGACTGCTGAGGACTGTGGTAAAGTCATTTTCTCTGATGAATCCCCTTTTCAATTGTTTGGGACATCTGGAAAACAGCTTATTCGGAGAAGAAGAGGTGAGTGCTACCACGAGTCTTGTCTCATGCCAACTGTAAAGCATCCTGAAACCATTCATGTGTGAGGTTGCTTCTCAGCCAAGGGAATCGGCTCACTCACAGTCTTGCCTAAAAACACAGCCATGAATAAAGAATGGTACCAGAATGTCCTCCAAGAGCAACTTCTCCCAACTGTCCAAGAGAAGTTTGGCGCCCAACAATGCCTTTTCCAGCATGATGGAGCACCTTGCCATAAAGCAAAGGTGATAATTAAATGGCTCAGGGAACAAAACATAGAGATTTTGGGTCCATGGCCTGGAAAACTCCCCAGATCTTAATCCCATTGAGAACTTGTGGTCAATCATCAAGAGACGGGTGGACAAACAAAAATCAACAAATTCTGCCAAAATGCAAGCATTGATTATGCAAGAATGGACTGCTATCAGTCAGGATTTGGTCCAGAAGTTGATTTAGAGCATGCCAGGGAGAATTGCAGAGGTCCTGAAGAAGAAGGGTCAACACTGCAAATATTGACTTGCTGCATTAACTCATTCTGTCAATATAACCTTTTGGTACTCATAATATGATTGCAATTATATTTCTGTATGTGATATAAACATCAGACAAACACAAATAAAAACCAGAGGGCAGCAGATCATGTGAAAATATCATTTTGGTGTCATTCTCAAAACTTTTCGCCATGACTGTATATTTTTCAGTTCCATCACAAACAATGAACAATATTCTTTGTTATTAATTAAATACTGAGGGTATAACCAGAATAGAAATACATCATAAACAGGAATTAGGAGTTAACCACAACCAATTGTAATACCATAAATCCACAGCTGCCGCAGTCACCAAGAAGAAAGGCCAATTTGATTTGGGAGAGGAAAGGGTATATATGCCGTGCCATCGAGAAAGAGTCATTAAAACTCAAATTAAATTGATGGTGATTTGTATTTTACGTGATTCGGAGCTAAACTCTGTCATTGGAAAAAAAATTACATGGGATTTTCTGAGGAAGTAGCAAGATTAGCTCCAAAATGTGTAATATAAAAATCACCATCGATTTAATTTACGGTACGTTTTAATGATTCTTTCCCTACGGTGCGGCATATACACTCTTTCTACTACCGGTTCAACTTGGTGTTGATTTCAGTAATACCAGATCATCTTAATTTTATTAAAATAAAAACAGAAGAGACAATAAAAAGCAGCATAGTTAGGAGCCATAGTTATGACAAAAAATTATTACATTCATTTGGAATTCTATAGTTTTACATATTATGGCATAGTAAAAGAACAAAACGACTGGTCCTTAAAATACACATTCCCTCTCCCACCTTTAGACAAAACTGAAGCGAGTGCCGCTGCTCTCTCTCTTCCTAGGAATGTATAGGATACATCCGAAGGCAAGGCAAGCAAAGAGGCCGGTGATTGGCTGCAGGGATTGAGGGACATAACACTGTGCCATGATCAGTACCGACACCACTACAACAGTACTGACACCAGAAGTGAGTATAGCTGTTGATATTTAAAAAGGGAGAAACATATGGATTTAGAAGAGGTTTTACGAGTAGTGGACAACCCCTTTAACTCACTAGTGCAATATATTGAAGAATAGCTAAATACAATTTGCAGATAAATACAACAAATGAAATGCAGGAAAATAGTTTTTTGTAACATAACCAGTTTATTTACCATATTAATTATAAAAAAAATTAGATTCAAATTATAAGTTTATGTCGCACAAACAAAACTTTAATTCAGAGTAAGCAGAATGAAGATATAAAATTTCCATCTTGGAGATTTTGGATGAAATATAGCTGAAATTACACATAAAGCAGTACAATAGTGAAAAAGATGTCTTGTCATTCTACTTTTGGAATCCAAAATGAATTAAGATTTTATTGCTTTTTGTCTTTAATATACAACTTTTGTTACATTAAAACCTAACCAGGCCATTTTAATGAAAAGTAGCTTTAGTGGCAAGATTATTACTTTAAAATAATTCAGTAGTGATATATTTTTATATTCGCGCTTTATATGTTACATATCACGCTACTGGTGAGCAGTTGAATATGAACACTGATAAAATGATATAGGTCCTGTATGTGTTCAAAAATAATGTAACAACTTGAAAAAATTATATTTTAATTCTTGCAAAGCTGGTTTTTTTTTTTAGTCTTTTCATTTAGAATGCTAAAAAGTCATATTTACAGGCAGTCTTTTAAAAGCTGAATTTTTATGTAAATACAACCTTGAATCATGAAAATTTATGCAACTTTCAAGTATACCAATTTCTTGTCCTTTGCAAAAAATAATGTGTCAGCAAGTGGCTTACATTTAGATCTGGTAAACCTGTCCTGATCAAGTTTAGCTCAAAATGACATGATCAGTGGGTTTTATGGAAAACCTCTGATCTGTATCACATGTAAAAGAGCTCTCTCTCTCTCTCTCATGTACCAATCCAGACAGCTGAATGATCTATATATTTTCAGGATACATTTTCTGCCTCTGAAATTAAACATGTTCTGTGCTCTAAAAGACACCATCAAGAGATCTACTTTTTAGCTGTTAAAGCCACTGCCATTAGCTGACTGCCAGATGGACCTTTTTTAGAGAAAAGATTGCCCAAATGGGTCAATCCCGTTTATCCTTATGTATATATATAAAAAAAAAGTTTTCCCCCTAATATCCCCTGCTGATGGTTTTATGCTCTAGAAGTTTTTTAGATAAACAACATATTATAAGTAATTGTTAACCTTCAGTTAGTTTGCGCCAAAATACTGACACTATTGGTCGCGTGGGGTCACTGTTGCATGCGTAATCGACACTGTGTCTCGCAATGCACGGAGAAGGGAGGCGCGCTTGAGCTAGTGAGCTACTTAAACTGAGGGTTACCTACTTTTCATGGAAATATTATGAAAACAAACTCACTTGAGGTCCAATGGACCCCACATGACTGACTGAATGCTAAGATTCTTTCGCAAATACTTATGATGGTTATACGCTTGAATATACTGTCTGGCAAACATTTTTTTAAAGGGTTGGGGGAAAAAAGCTATATTATGGATATTGTCAGTAAACTCCTCCTATCTTTAAGATCTAGTTGACATCTCCATTCTGAGTTTTCAGTTTCATAAAAGGAGAAGAAAAACATATTTCAAGCTGTGATTGGTTTGTCATGACTAACTCCAGCAGCACCATGAATTCAATTGACTTATAACGGTAACAACTGGCTTCTATTGTGGTGTCCATCATTTTACTATGAAAACATATGCTGCATACTAAGCTACTGTTCTCATCCAACGTGACAAAATCTGCATAGGAGGTGTCATTGGGACCAATGGTTTGTCTGCATAGGTTAGTGCATTTTGAAATACAACCTTCTCAATGTTTTGTTTTACAAAATTTACCATCTGGAGAAAATCAGGAGGCAATTGCATATATGAGATCTTAGGTTAAGAAGGGGGAAAGATGGTCTTTAGCTAATGTTTATGGTAAGTGTTAGGGTATATCCATATATCATGTTTTTACTCAGCTGGAGGATTATTTCTTGGTGTATACCTCCAACAGAAGCCTAGTATACCCCTTTGGGGGCCTATGGAAACATTTGACATGTGCGCCTTCTGCACAAACACTGAACTAAAAAATGTGACTACACCCCAACTTGCCAGTAGCTTAGTAACAATATAATGAATATCTGGGATATTATTTACCATGCCCTAGAAAGTTTTGTCTATGTTTTCACCAGCACAGCTAGTCTGTGATACAACCAGGGTTTTAATTTTATTTTAATCAATTGATCAGGAAATGAATAGCCTGACCACTGTGTAGAAGAATGCTTTCCTGGTACTTATAAACACACATTAAACCCATTCCTAATTCACACACAGCCATGCATAAATTGTTGGTTTACTACTCTGAACTTGTCAACATAATACTTTAAAAACTTGTTCATAAAATATTTATCTGTACATATTGTGCTTGGCTGATCAGGGAATACAGGCTTCCCATTAATATAGATGCTCTGTTAACGGCACCTGAAAAAATTCAGAAACATAGTATTCATTATCATACATGGCCTAGAAGCAAATTATTTTCACCAGCAGTATATTTCCAAAGCTTCAAAGGAACAGTCACTGGAGGCTTCCATTACTGACTTGAAGGTTCACAGTCTTTAATGCTAAATTTCCTTTTTCGTTATTCATTACTAATAAAGCGTACAATTGTTTGTAGACTCTCCATACTTGAAATCAGATTCTAATAGCCAACACATGATTTCATTTTAGAATGTATTATTGAGATTTGGATGTATGTGGCATTCCAAATTGCAACATTACCTTGAAATCTGAGCCAGGAGTTAAGCTCTGAGATGTTCGAGGATAAATGTACATTGTATCAGTGGGCCTTCGCCAGTTTTCCTCACAATTAAAAGTCAGCTCTCTCTTCAGATGTAAGGCTAACTGGGGAGTGCTACCTCGGTAAGGTCTTTGACAAAAATTCTCACTTGTCGAAGCAGAAACTACACGTCTATGTTTTCTGCCAGAACAAAGGCAGGGTAATTCTGCATGACCATAATGCGGACCAGGTCCGAGTGATGAGTGATGTTGCATTTTCTCTCCGTAAGGAGTTAAATATTCCTGTATGCACTTGGACAAGAAGTTTGGGCTGCTCCTGTTTTGAGGTAAGTAGTGATTCTCATCCGCAGGTACAGGTAGAGTGCAAGACTCTTTTACATGAGGTGAAAGGTAACAACAAGTGTCTTCTCCATGATGGTTTACAATACGAATACTTTCGTGATGTTGTGATAAATATCGAGACTCATCTTCCTTAAGAGGTAAATAGTGGGACTCTTCCTTATTTAATGGTGCATAATGGGAGTCCTCTTTTTTGGGGCAGAAAAAACGTGGTTCCTGGGATTCATATTCATATTGACTATCTGCGGGTAAATTAGAAGATGACAGGTGCATGTCTTGGTGCAATAAACTGGCTGATGAGTTTTGCAATGAGTAATTAATGTACTCTTGGGAATGCATGATTCTCTTGTGCTGTTCAGGTGTCTGTTCAGGGGTTGGTGGAATACCACTGTGTTCCTTACTGTGTCCAGGATTCCAGCCATGTTTTAAAGAGGTGAAAACAGGGTCACGATCTGTGTGGCCTAAGTCTCTACTTCTACTCACACTTTTAACGGAATTGTCCCCCATGAGGCTACTGTTCTTTTCTTTTTGTCTGCACCTCAGTTTCCTGCTCTGGTGAGAGCTCAACAAGCACACCAATAGACCTGACAATAGTGCGCCCACAATGAATGCTGCTACAGTGGAAACAACCAGCATGTTGATAGATACCTCAACACCTCTGTGTTCCGTAAAGCTCTGTGTGAATAAACCTGTTGAAAAATAAGTGCAAATAATAATTAGTACAACAAACATAAAATTGTAAATCATTATTTCAATCATTAATCCCTTCCTGCACTGCGTCTGTACGTCACAGGTAATATTTTAATGTATATTGTTGAGATGATTCAGGAGCTGTTGGGCATGTGTCATCTGTAACATCTTGTGTAGCTAATATAGGCACTTTTTTGTCTAATATTTGTATAATAAAATACAACTATCAAAACATAATTTCTTGATCGAATTCCGGCAGCACAGAATGGGTTAAACCCTTAATCCCTAGTTGGAACAGAAGAGATGTTATTTAGCAATACCAAATAATTAACCAATTGACACCTTCTGTGTTCCACCCTGCCCCTCCCCTATAAAGGGGGGGAGACACCCTACAACACATTTTTCCTTCTTCTCATGATTAGCCTTGGGCCCTGTATGGTCTAGCTCTCTCATGGAAGAGATTGATGGTGTTTTCTTTTTTTTTCCCGGTTCCGGGGATCCTACCGGTACTCTGCAAGATTCAGAACAAACAGGGCAGTCATTCTATTCTGGCTTCAAAGAAATTGGTTTCAGCTCATGTGGCAGCTTTCGAAACGATGATTCTGGAAGCTTACAATCAGACCAGATCTCCTGTCACAATGGGACATTCACTACCCGGGTACAGCCAGGTTGCATCTGACAAAATGGAGATGGTCAGGGACACTTTAATCACCTACAGGCTCCTAGATAACATCATCAGTATGTTTGCTGCCGCTCAAAGACCAGCCACGTTGATAGGTACTCCAGATTATGGAATATCTACAACTCATGGTGCTCCTCAGAAGGTCATGACAGGAATACTATGGCCTCCATTCTACAGTCCCTACAAGCAGGGTTTGATAAAGTTATGAAACTAAACTCTGAAGACCTAGTATTCGGCGATCGAGGCCAACTTGGCTGGTGCAATGTCTAGACATCCGCTGATTCTTTAAGCAGTGAAGCATTTGTGACCTCCCTTTTGTTTCACTGGTTGCTTCCTGGGACCTCTTGTTCCTTCTTAAAGCTCCTCAAGGACCTCCTCTCGAGCCAGCAGAACAGGCTTCGATGACGCACATATCCTGGAAGACTGTGTTTCTGGTAGTACTTTAATCAGCTAGGAGAACTGGAGAATTCCAGGCATTGTCTTCCAGGGACCCATATCTCCGCATTGCGTCAGATCATATAGCGTTGAGACTCATGTCAGGGCTCTTGCTAAAAGGAGGTTCTGCATTGAACATCATCATGCACGAGGTTATTCTTCCAGCACTCGGCGGCGATGATGCTAATGAACAAGGTATCGCCTTATTGGAGGTATGGATGATGGTCCTAATCTATCTCCAGAACACTCTCATGTTCAGGAAGGACGAAAGCATGTTTCATCAGTTTAGAGGGGTGAATCGCGGCTGAAAAGCTAAGTGGATACGATTGGTAATCTGCGAAACCTACATGACAAATCAACTGGAACCATCGTTGTCAATTAGAGCTCATTTTACTCGCGCTCCATCCGCCCCATGGGCTGAAAGGACACACGTTCCACTGGATCACATCTGTAGAGTTGCAACATAATCATCTTCATCTACATTCATGAAGCATTACCGGCTAGACATCTCAGCCTCTGCAGGCTCAGCCTTTGGCAAAGGAGTACTTCAACAGGCGTCGAAACTGATTCCCAACCCTAAGTAGGGTATTGCCTGCTAAGTCCCATTCTGTGCTGCCAGAGGATGACCAGGAAAGATTAAAATTTTTAACCACAATTTTCATTTCCTGGAGTCTGTAGGCAGCACAGACTTCCCTCCCATTAAAATCCATTATTGCTTGTAAATTATACTTGGTGTGTGGTGTCTTCCCCCCTTTATAGGGAAGGGACGGTGGGGAAAAAACACAGGAGGTGTCAATTGGGTAATTATTTGGTATTGCTAATTAACATGTCTTCTGTTCCGACTAGGGATTAAGGACTTAACCCATTCTGTACTGCCTACGGACTCTAGGAAATGAAAATTTCGGGTAAGTAAATTTTTATCTTTACTCCTTCACAAATCTAACAAAGCACACTACAAAATGGTACTTAAATAAATGTAATAAATGTAATTTTTTATTCTACAGACTTCACACTAAAAAAAATCAACAAAAATGAAATGCTGTTAATTGTTTACCCTATGTCCCCCCCCCCCCCCCGAAAAAAAAAACAAACAGATAAGTAAAGTCTTTCAATGCAATATGTAGATGTTTTTAAAGTTATGTTATTATCTATCCAAAGGATAGGGCATAACATACTGGTCACTAAAATGTCCTGTTTGATACAGCTACCATTTTAGTCATTGCACATGAGAGTGCAGGATATATACAGTATCTCAATGCAGTACTTATCTCTGGAAGTGCGATAGACAATGAATAGAACACTGATACTTTAGAGCTTCGTTCTTGAGACTGGTAAGACCCCAAGTGATCAGTACATTAATACCTTTTTAGAATATAGGTGATAACATGCTAAAATGGAAATAACCCTTGAAGGCTTAAAATAGGCGGCTTTCCTAAGGGGTCAATTACACTCACCATCACAGTTTCCAAGTTGAGATGTTTGTTCTCCACTGAGGTCTTGCTCATGATGGCCCCTAGAAAACATTCATGCCACTTAAAACATTGAAACCTATGAGACAATGCATTAAAGGGAACCAATCAGCAGATTTTAGGGCCATATAGTGAAGGCAGTGCCTTAAAGGCACTGGGATACTGAGTACAATCTTACCTTTATGTCAATGATTCCATGTACGACTGTAGATAAAACTTATCAAACACTGGGAAAGCTGTGCAGGACATTTGCATAAACACAGCAGAGTGTCACTATGAGGGGCTGGGTTTCTTTTTATTACTCCCCTATTTGCTCTAAGCCAAACCCTCCCACTCCCTCCCTCTCCTCCTCCCCTCTCCCTCCTTCCTTGTCAGTATATACCAGGGACAGGACACCTGACATCCTGAATGGAGATAGCACAATGTCAGGCTCCTATGTACCCATAACTCCCTCCCTCCCTTGCCTGCATCTCTGGCTTCTCGTTCTCACTGCTTTTCTTGTCTGTGATCGATCAGAAAAGGGCACGAGAAGACCCCTCCCCCTCCAGTCTCTGTGCATCTAAGACTGGATGGAGTGTGGTCTTCTCTTGCACTCCAGTGACCGATCACAGCCAGCCAGAGAAGAAGCAGTGAGAAACCAGAGATGGAGGAAGGAAGTGATGTGCACATAGGAGTCCGTCCTAGTGCTATCATCATGCAGGATCGTCAGGTGTCCAATCCCTGGTATATACTGATAAGGAGGGAAAAAAGAGTGGAGGAAGAGAGAGAGGGAGAGAGGGAGAGGGGAGGATTTGGCTTAGAGCAAACAGGTAAGTAATACAAAGAAACCCAACCCCACCTAGTGATGTTGTGCTGCACTTATGCTAATTTGCTGCACAGTTTTTCTGTATTTGATAACACTTTTCTCTGCAATCATACATTTAATCACTGAAGTAAAGGTATGATTGCATTCAGTATCCCAGTGCTTGTAAGGCACTGACTTCACTTTATAGCCCTAAAACCTGCTGGTTGGTTTCCTTTAAGAGAGTGCATATATTGTTCAACCTGGAAGTGGTTAAGAACTTAATAATTACTGTACTAAGGCTATATTCACACCTGAGTCTTAGGCTTAAGCAGACGTCATTGTCACAGTTTCTGTCAAATTTCACAGGAAGATAGCTATAGGACCGAGCTATTGATGAATATCACAATGGAACCCATTTAACAACATTATAAGTAAATAGGGTCTGTTGGTAACTGTGGGTGTCATGGTGTCAGTGAGGTATTGCTTAAAATCCTACTTTTCGAGGCGTGGCCTGGCCATGGAGAGGAGAGCAGGCTAAACCCTGAGCTCCAGCTCCCCTCGCCTGCAATCAGCCCTAAATCATAGCAATCTTAGCAAATAGCAAATATAATCATGCCAACCAAGCACCAATACAACCGAGCCAGCACCCCTACGGGCCCCCTGGCAACCCAATCCCACAGCATCACCCGGTACTTACGGAGCACAGGCCTACCAGGCCCAGGCAGCATGGGACCCAAGATGGCAGACCCAGCCAAACAAGAGAAACACAGGGATGCAACACCAAATGGACCCACAGGAGGACAAATGCAGCACCCAGGCACGGACCCCAAAAGAGGAAGAAACGAGGGATCACCACCGGGGCCTGACAGCCCCACACTGGCCCAACACAGCACCACTGGAGGTCGCCTATACAGCGCTGCCCTAGCTTCCCCACCCCAGGCCGCAGGTACAAACAAAACCCACAGCAGCAGCCCCTCCGGAGGAGCCAGACCACCACCTGGACCCCTGGATACGGAACAGGCAGAGGTGAGAGTCCGAGGCACCCAACCCCCTGGCAGTCCTGAGCCGAGCCAGCGCGACCCCGCTGCCACACTCACTGGGACCCGGCGGCGGGCGCCCCGGCGCAGGACACACCGCCCGGGAGAGCAGTGACATAGAGTACCCTGGCGGCAGTGTGCCGAGCCGGCCGCGCAGTGCAGCTGCGACCCCACTGCCCGCACACAGACCTGGTGGCGGCTCCCCCCGGGGAGCAGGACCGGCCTGCAAGCACCCAGGCACAAGACAAACTGCGGGGGTGAGCAGAGGCACAGCACAGGCTGGCGGCCCCGCTCCGAGCCGACACAGCGGCTCAGGGAGTCAGCAGCGCAGCGTGGCTGCGACCCCACCACCCGCACGCAGATCCGGCGGCGGCTCCCATCGGGGAGCAGGACAGGCCTGCAGGCGCCCAGGCACAGGGCACATTGCGGGGGAGAGCGGAGGCCCAGCACAGACTGGCGACCCCGCTCTGAGCCGGCACAGCGGCACAGGGGGCCAGAAGACCCAGCAGACACTCTCACATGGCCCTGGTGGAGGCTCCCCAGGGAGTACAGGAGAGGCCTGCAGGCACCCGGACTCGGGGCACATAGCAGAGAGGAGCGGAGGCCCACCACAGACCGACGGCCCCGCTCTGAACCTACACGGCGGCACCAGGGGCTCACCAAGCAATGCCACCCCAGGCACCCCTGCACAGGCTCCAGCACATAGATTCAGCGACAGCCCCCCCAGAGGAACAGTAGCAGCAGCAGAAAAGAGAGATCCAAAGACAGAGGTAACAGGCTCCCAGAGCCTGGCATCCCCCACAGACCCAACACAGCACCCAGGAACACTAGGGTCCAACAACCCCCTACCCCCAGACAGGACCCAGAGCCCAGATAGAAACACGATCATGGCCCCAATAGGCACTGACCTGGCTATAAGCAGCGTCACCCCCCCTACTACGGACCTACAGTACACCAACCCACTAACAGGCCACCATAATGGCCCCAATATGCCCTCCACAAGCAGCACCAGCACCCAAGGACACCCAACCACTCAGGCACCCGACGGGGGTCTATGGGATGACCTCAGAGCCCGCATTCAAGCGATCCCAACCAGGGAAGAGATGGAAGGGTTCGCCCTCAGGATGGAGGCATCCTTCAGGGCAGAAACAGCTGCACTAAAGGAAGAAGTCCAGCAGCTAAAGGGTAGAATTAACTCCAACGAAACCATCATAGGGGACCTAACCAAACGCCTAATGGCCCTAGAGCACCAAGTAACCACCCAATCAACTAGCTTCGAGCGGCTATTAGATCAAATGGAGGATCTAGAGAATAATAGGCGGAATAATGTTAGGGTACGCGGACTCCCTGAGACCGTCCAGACTAGGGACCTAGACCCCACCCTCCGCGGATTCCTCAACTTCATCTGCAACAAACTGGAAAGGACCCCGCTAGAGTTCGACAGGGCACACAGATCACTAGCCCCACCTCCACCACAAGGCGCTACACCCAGAGACATATGCAGGATCCACAACTACAAAACCAAGGAAGATATACTGGCTAGAGCCCTATCCCGAGAAACCCTGTCATTCCAGGGCCACCCAATCCAAATAATGTCAGACCTGTCCCGTCGTACTCTCCAAAAGCGCAGAGCCCTCAGACCAGTACTGGAGGCACTCGGCAGCAATGATATCCTGTATTCATGGGGCTTCCCCTTCCGCCTTCAGGTCCACAGAGGCGGACAATCATTCTATGCCTCCCACCCGAGAGATGTCCCCACGTTCCTGGAAAACCTGGGGATCTCCATCAACATCTCAGAATGGCATACATGGACTGGGAGAAAAGATTCGGGCACCGAGGGAGCACAGACCACGGCAGGAGTGGAGAGGGAACACCAGCAGACAGGGGCCGAGAGGGGGGGGGGCGCAATCCCCCGGGCAAGGTCCGACCCCCACGCACCCACCTAGTCCTATATAAAAACGGAACCAGCCCCAAGGTGTAGACTACATACACCGACAGTCAATAGATAAGGACCTCGTCGACCCCCCCCCAAAACAAGAGGACTAAACACCCCGCACCAATGCTGTATCCAGAGTACCCTTTCCCCCACAGCTTTGCAGCATAGTTACCTGTTTGCCTTTTGTCCACCCACGGCCCTTTCCTTCCCTCACCCCCTTTTTTTTTCCTTTTTTTTTTCTCTTCCTCTTCCATCCTCCCTCCCCTCCCCCTCAGTTTCCCCCCTCCCTATTGCTTCCCCTCCCCCTTACCCCTACCCCCCCTCTCCTCCTACCCCCGTACCCGCCCCGCCCCTACCCCCTTCTCCCCCTACCCCCCTTCTCCCCCTTCACTACCCTTCCCCCCCCCATACCACTCGCCCTCCCCACTGAGTCCTTCCCCCCCCCCCAAACAGGTTACTACCCCGCCTTACCTGAACCACCAATCAGGGTACCATTAACCACTGTCACTGTCAAATATAGGTGATGTGTTTTACAATTTGTTTTTTTTTCTTATTATTATATATTTTTTTATGTGTTTTTCTTTTTTCCTTTTTTGCTTCCCCGCCCGGCATACCTAACTATGTTCTGTGTATTATTGCTTACATGTTATATGATATGGTTTATTTTATTTTGCCATATTTACTCCCCCCTTCTTCACCCCCCTGCTACGCCCCTCCTCCCCCCTTCCCAAACCTCCACCCCCTCGCCCCTCTCTCCCCCCTCCTCTTCCCTTCCCCTCTCCCCCTGTCTCCCCCCACACACCCCCACTCCACCCCGCATACCACTCTTCCTCTCCACTGAGCCCCCCTCCTTTAAACATGCAACTATCCCACTTTACCAGAATCCCCTATCAATGTATCATTGACCACAGTCAATGCTGCTTTATAGGTGATATGTTTTACTATTGTTCTTTTATGTGTTTTTTTTTTTTCCCTTATTTGCTTTACGGCCCCCCGCATACTTAACTATGTTCCAGCTGTTATTGCTTACATGTTACATGATGCATGATCTATTTTATTTTGCCAAATTTTATCTCCCTTCTCCCCCCCCCGCTTGTCCCCCCTACTTCTCCCCTCCCCCTCCCTTCTCCTTGTCCTCCCCTCTCCCTCCCCCTACTCCCCACCTCTCCCCCTCTCCCGCCCTCACCCTTCCCTGCTCCCCCTCTCCCTCCTTCCCCCCATACCACTCATCCTCCCCACTGAACCCCCTACCTAAACATGCCCCACCTTACCTGAATATATATATATGCTGCTATATAGGTCATGTGTTTTTATTATTGTCCTTTTTTGTCCCCCCCCCACCCCACTTCTTCCCCTTTTTTTATTTCTCTCTCCTTTTTGCTCCTCTGCCCCCCACTGGGCATACTTAATTATGCCCTGTATATTGTCGCTTACATGTTTTATATTATATGATTTATTTTACTTTGCTAAACTTTGTTCAAGATGCTACACAAGCTAAACGCTAGAGACTCAGGCAAGGGGAGCCCCCCTCAGCTTGGAAAGGCCACACCCCAAGTAGGACCCACTCGTCACAGACAGACGAGGAAATACGCATACCTACCCCACACAACTAGCTGACTCCAAAACCCAGGACCAGCTGCCTACACAAACCCACTAATCCCCTAGACAAACACTACACCCTCTAGCTCTCCCCCATGCCCCCCCACCACCACCCTCGCCCTAACCAGCAGCCCGCCCCCAGACCCTCCCCAACTACCTACCCCTAACACCACCCCGGCCGCACCCCACCCACCTGACCTAAACCCCTCGCAAGCCCCCCTGGGAGGCGCCACACAACATGGCTGACTTAAAAATCGGGACCCTCAATGTAAGAGGCTTCAATACCCCCCAAAAACGCTCCCAGGTCCTCTACGATTTACATAAGCAGCGCACACAGATAGTGCTACTCCAGGAGACCCACTTTAAATCCGGGTCTATACCGAACTTCAAAAACAAATACTACCCGGTATGGGTACACAGCGCCAGCAGTAACTCCAGATCGAGGGGAGTGTCAGCAGCAATCCACAAAAACCTGTCCCACACAATCGTTGACTCCCAAATCGACCCGGGAGGACGGTACATTTTCCTTAATCTGCGCACAGCCAACTCCACACTGACTGTAGTTAACTGGTACCTACCCAACAGGGACCAAACCAAGGTCAGCAGGGCACTCCTTCTCAAACTTACTGAATTCGCCGAAGGGACAATAACAATTGGAGGCGACCTTAACTTTACACTAGACCCCACCATAGGCTCCACGTCAGGCAGAGGAGCCATCCCTACCACACGACTAAAGGCCTTCAAAAAACTCCTACACACCCTCCAACTCATCGACATATGGCGGATCCTCAATCCCCAAGGGAGAGACTACACATACTACTCCCAAGTACACAACTCTTATAGCCGCATCGACATGTTCCTGGTAAGCCACAGTACCCTCACATGGAACCCCACCGCCCACATTGGGGACATGCTCCTATCAGACCATGCCCCAACATTCCTGACCCTGACACTACCAGACACTTCCCAAAGACCTTGGACCTGGAGACTCAACAGTAACCTCCTGAAAGACAATACACGCCTGACGGAGCTGAAGAATGACATTGAGACATTCACCCAGGTCCATAAACATGACCCAACTGCACAGCCCATCAAGTGGGAGGCCTTGAAATGTTGCCTGAGAGGGTCGCTCATAAAGCACGGGGCCCAACTCAAGCGAATTAGAACTGAGAAGATTACTGATCTCTCCCAAATCCACAGCTTAGAGACGGCCCACAAACGGACACTCGCACAGCAGACATACGGGGAACTCATTCTAAAAAGACAGGAACTCAAGGGAATATTGAACCAAACCTTCAAAAGACAGGCAGAAAAAACTAAATGCTACTACTATAGGGTATCCAACAAAAGCGGCCGCCCCCTGGCAAGCCTGCTCCACCCAAGGACAAACCATACCTATGTCCCCAAAATTAAGACCACCTCCGAGACAGATACGTACAATCCCTATGAAATCCTGGAGTGTTTCGGACATATTACGAAAACCTGTATAACCTTAAAGGAAAATTCTCGGACATGGCACCAGACAAGCTACAACGGAAAATACATAAATATGTGTCATCCACAGCACTCCCAGCCTTAGGGGAAGCAGACATCGCAACGCTAGAAGCCGAGATAACTAAACAGGAAATCCAAGAGGCCATAAAATCGACCCCAACATCCAAGTGCCCCGGCCCAGATGGATTCACCCCGACCTTCTATAAAACGCTCCAAGACCTACTGACACCCCAACTATGGGCAACTTTTAACTCCATCTCAGATGGCACCAAGTTTGCCCCCCAATCACTAGAAGCACACATAAGTATTCTCCCCAAACCCGGAAGAGACCCCACAGTAACTACCAACTATAGACCAATCTCCCTCCTAAACGTCGACATAAAGCTATACTCCAAGATCCTAGCAGACCGCCTGGCCCCCCTACTCCCCTCCATCGTCAAAATGGATCAGGTGGGCTTTGTCAAAGGCCAGTAAGCTAGAGACAACACCATCAAGACCCTGCTCCTGATGAACAAAGCCAGAACTCTTAACATACCCCTCAGCATCTTATCGGTAGACGCTGAAAAAGCCTTTGACAGGGTCCACTGGGGCTTCATGGAGGAGACATTAAAACAGATTGGCCTAGGCCCCAGGTTCCTACACAAAATATTATCACTCTACTCCACCCCCTCCGCCAGGGTAAGGGTAAATGGCGTCATGTCAGCCCCCTTCAACATCAGGAACGGGACCAGGCAGGGATGCCCGCTCTCACCCCTCCTCTACGTAATAGTCATGGAGCACCTAGCCAACGCCATCAGGGATAACGGCAGCATACAGGGCCTACAGACAGACACATCCCACCACAAACTGGCAATGTTCGCCGATGACCTGCTAATGTACATCTCCCAACCGAGGATCTCGATCCCATCGCTATTGAAGGAATTCGAGACATTCGGCTCCTTGAGCAATTTTAAAATCAACTACACCAAATCAGAGGCGCTAAATATAACCCTTCCCCCAAGGGAAGTCTCCGCTCTGAAAGATAAATTCCCATTCAAGTGGAAAGCAGAGGCCATTCAATACCTAGGGGTACACATCCCAGCCGACCCATCACAACTCTTCACACTCAACTACCAACCCCTCCTATCCCAACTTGAAACACGAACATCCATCTACGGCACCCTCCAATTGTCCTGGATGGGAAGGATGAACGTGATTAAAATAGATATACTCCCCCGCATTCTATACGTCTTCCAAACAATCCCCATACACCCACACAAACTTCTTCACCAAACTCCAAACTGCCACAAGGAGGTTCATATGGAAAGGGGGAAGACACAGAGTGAACATGAAGACCCTAACGACACCAGCCGAATTGGGTGGAGCGGGTCTGCCCGACTTCTTCAATTACTTCCTCGCAACCTCGATGACACGACTACTTGACTGGCAATACAAAACCCAAGCCAAGCAATGGGTAGCCCTGGAACAGGGAAACATAACCACTCCACTACATTAACCTCCCATGGATAAACCCCGTAGACCCAAAACAGATCGGCGCCCCATCCGACCTCACCATAAGCACACTAAAAACCTGGCAATCATATGTTAAAGGATCCCCAGTAGGCGAGACAATAGGCCCACTCACCCCCCTCTTCTCAAACCCAGCTTTCCCACCCGGGATGAACAGGAACTCCTTCCTGTGCTGGACAAGCGAAGAGGACGTACGCCTGGGACAGGTACTACACCAAGGCGAAGCACCCACTTTCGAGTCACTACAAAGTGACTCACCACCCCAGCCAATACGCTGGTACGAGTTCTTCCAGCTTCGATCCTTTATCTCCTCAGCAGCCCAGTCGGCCAAGCAAAGACCCCTCCCATCCCCCTTGGAGGAGCTGTTCCAACAGAACTCCGCTCCCATACACCCAGTCTCTGAAATATACTGCATCATCGCAAGAGAAAAGGCGACCGGGAGGCGACCCTTCCAGTCAGCCTGGGAAAAGGAGCTGGGGAGGAATCTGTCCACGGCAGACTGGCGGAAAAGCTTCGTATTCACCCGTAAAATGGCAAACACATGTGCAGCACAGGAGAGAAACTACAAGGTACTATTTAGATGGTACCGCTACCCAGCCAAGCTGCATGCTATCTTTCCCTCGGCTTCAGAGATTTGCTGGCTCTGCGGAGCAGACATTGGCACTATGCTCCACATTTGGTGGGAATGCCCCGCAATCAAGAACTTCTGGGAGGGAGTGTTCTGCGCCTACAATCACATAACCAGAAAACAACTGCTTGGCACACTAGAAATGGTGCTGCTGTCGGTATACCCAGGAACCACTAAATCCATCAAAAAAGACATCCTGCGGTTCTGCCTATCGGCCGCCCGATCCGTCATCCCAAGATATTGGAAATCCACACAGCAACCTCCCCTGGCGGAGTGGTACGAAGAGATGATGGACATTTTCCGGATGGAGGAACTGGCGGCCGAGAGCACGGGATCAATGGACCGCTTCAATACAGTCTGGGAGGAGTGGATAATGCACTGGTACTCCCCAGACTCCTGCAGATTACTCACACAAGACCCTCCAGACCAGACAGCACCAGCCTGTGTAAACGACTCAGCACCCCAGACACCCGCCCCCTCAATTCCCCCCAAACAGCGGCACTAATCCACCCTCCCCAGACCCTTCGCACCCCTCACCACACACATACCCCACCCAAACCGCCTTATTAGCTCCCCCCGCCACACTCAACCCACCCAAAGCCCCCACACAGAGTCAGTTGCCCCCACAGGCCCCAACACAACCCATCCCGTCAGACACCAATTGGTCACATTACTCACCAGATCGAGCCAAAGCCTAACCAACACAAACCAGTTGACAAGGCACCACACATACGACCAACCCAACAAGGCCTCAGACAATGCAATGCCTCTGTACTGGAATACCTCCGCATGGGCAGCCGAGGCAACCAACCAAGCAAACCGACGGTGACCACCACGTCCATGCTTAGACCGCCCCACCACTCATGCCAATACTACCCCGAAAACCAAATATAGGTTCCCACAGGTAGTAAGGTACAAATCCCATGGAAGAAAAGCTGTAAAGACCAACCTACGTCAATAATGTCGGTCCTGTGCGACCAAGTGATCATCCTGAAGTTATGTAATATACTGTATGCATATTTGTACGACCTGTGTATCAATAATAACAGATTGAACCAAAAATCCTACTTTTCAAATGAGGTATACTCATTTAGGCTGAGCAAATGTAACCTTCAAGACAAAATGCTTATATCCCTAGTAGACTGTGAGCCCTCTTGGACCGGGTCTTCTCCCCTCCTTTACCTGTGTGACTTGATTGTCCATACATACTGTACTTGTCTTTGTGTGCCCTTTCCACATGTAAAGCGCCATGGAATTTAATGGCGCTATAAAAAATAATAATAATATTAATGAGACAAGCATTTTTTTATTATCAAGGAGGGGTATGGACTTAGACGTGAATAACGGGAATTTTTCATGCTATGAATCCATGGTAGAAGCCATAACCACTAGAGATTAGCGAACCCACAGATGTTCGGGTTCATGGGATCCATTCGGACTTAAACCTGAACTTGATCCTGGACCCCATATAAGTCTATGGAGAGTTGAATTTCTGTGCTATAAAATGTGGGGTTGCAAAATGGTGGCAAGAGCAGTACAGTTATAGTTACCAGGGTCCGCTCATTAGACTTGATCATATTACCCTTCTAGCTTGCACACCCTCTGTGCAGGTGTCTGCGATTGGTTGCCCTATACACACTAGTGTAAAAATAAATAATGGGGAAAAAAAATTATGTGGACGTTGCAGCACACAGCTGTGTGCTTTATGTTGGCTGGGTATCAAAATACAGGAGACCCCAATTATTTAAATCAATAATTGAAACTATTTAAATCAATAATGTAAGAAAACCGGTGTGGGGTCACCCGCAATTTAGACTTGCAGACAAGATAAAATCAAACAGTGGGAGGCTGGTATTCTTAGACTGGGGAAGTCCATGGTTATTGGGTTTAACCTAGGCTAAAAATAGCAGCCCACAGACATCCTAGAATTGGTGTATTCATTAGATGTGCCAACCCTGGTGCTTTACCCAGCTCATCCCGATTGCCTGGTTTAGTGGCAATCGGGGTAATATAAGGGGTTAATGACAGCTGCAATTTGTCAAAAATCACAGCTGTCATCAAGCCTTAGGTTAGTAATGGGTAGGGGTCTATGAGACAACCCATTACTAACCTGTAAGTCAAAAGAAATAAACATAGAAACCGAAAAATCCTTTATTTGAAATAAAAAACATACACACCCTCTTTCACCCCTTTATTAAATGCAAAAACACCCTTCCAGATCCAACGTACTTCATCCAAGACGTTCCACGCAGATCCTGGCTCTGCTACATCCAGAAGCTGCAGTGATGGAAAACGTGACCACTCACTGCAGCTTCAGGGACAAACAGAGCCACAGGGGGCTTCCTCGCTCCTTTCAGCGAACTTAGTTGAGCCCGCTGTTAAATTGATGGGTTGTGGGACATGGTGTCACTGCAGCCTGGCCTTCCAGCAGTGGGTTCAGCTGACTTCACTTAGGGCAGCGGGGGAGCCCCAAGTGTGAACTCTGGTGATCTCACTGCTGGACTTTAAAATTGTGGGACACAGCGGCACTGCAGTCTGGTAATATGGCAGTAAGGTCCACAGTGAAGTCAGTTGAATTTACTGCCAGATTTCCGAACTGCTGTGTCATTGTGTCAGGTAATCTAATAGTCTGGCAATAGTTCAACTAAATGTACAGCTGAAGATTCCCACACCGTGAACTCAGTTGAACCAACAGTCAGATTGGCGGACTGCTGTACTGCCATGTCCCACAATACATCAATCCTGCAACAGGTTCACCTGAGTTTACTGAAGGCAGCTTGGAAGTCCTTGGCTATAAACTTCAGTGAACTCAATGATGTCACCACTTCTCACAGCAAAAGGCTCCATCGCGGCTGTTAGTGTGTACCAGAAGCTGTAGTGAGTGATCACATTTTCCATCACTGCAGCTTCTGGACGTTGCAGAACCAGGATCTTCATGAGACATTGTGCGGTGTATTACTTCCGACCTGCAGCTGTGTTTTGGGGGGTTAATAAAAGGATGAAGAATACTTCTCAAATTGGGAGCCCTGGATCTCTTCACAATCTCTAACTCATCTTACTAGATCCATTGACGTTATCCCCATAACCTAACATCTCCACTTTAACAACCTATAATTGTCTCTCGGAAAATGTATCTGGTTTACTCCTGTATTCAACAAAAACAGATTCAGCGTAGCCCCTGGAAGAAGCTATTGCGAAACGGTGTAGGGGTGGGAAAGCCAGGCACAGTAATCCCTCACAGCAGGTAATAGACATTTAACCCTTTACTATCAGCACCTCTTTGATATCTCTAGCCTTCTAATTAAGGCTAGGGTCACATCTGCGTTTTGTTTTATAAATCCTGATCCGGTTTGGAGCTTTCAAAAAGCTCCAAACCGGACCAGGAAACGCTCCTCATAGGAGCCTATGCAAAACACCGGATGGCTTCACAAGCCATCCGGTGGCCGGATCCGGCACTGCTGCCTGCGTTTTAAATCATGCAGGCAGCAGTTTTCGCAGCGTTTCTGGGACCGCACTGTGGTAACCGGATGGCTCAGGATGTGTAATCCTGAGCCATCCGGTAACTGCATAGTTTGCGGATCCCGGCTATTGCCGGGATCAGCAAACTGTCCTCTGCCTATTCAAGAGTTAAATTTAGTAAGTAAAGTACTGTTTGAGGTCTGTAGGGGGGGCTAAGACCCCCCTACAGACCAGCCGCCCACTCCGGTGGGCTTCTACTACAATTTCCTATGGCTCGGGGCTCGGATGAGCCCCGTGCATGTCTCCAAACCTCCCGCCCCCCCGTATCACTATACAGGGGTGCCTGCACCCCTCTTGTATAGCGATTCCTGCATGTGGCCCTAAAGTTAGAATACAGAACACATGTAAGCTCATACTTACATGTCATCGTCGGCAGTGTAGTGTGAAATCCCTGGGCGGGGCTGTTTGCTGCAGCCTCCGCCCCCTCATTCCTTATGGCCGCCCCCTCTGTGCCTCATCCAGTGATGTGAGGGCGGCCACGTCATGAAAGGGGCGGGGCTAAATATGTGCCGCGTTAGCCCCGCCCCTTTCATGACGTGCCGCCCTCACATCACTGGATGAGGCACAGAGGGGGCGGCCATAAGGAATGAGGGGGCGGAGGCTGCAGCAAACAGCCCCGCCCAGGGATTTCACACTACACTGCCGACGATGACATGTAAGTATGAGCTTACATGTGTTCTGTATTCTAACTTTAGGGCCACATGCAGGAATCGCTATACAAGAGGGGTGCAGGCACCCCTGTATAGTGATACGGGGGGCGGGAGGTTTGGAGACATGCACGGGGCTCATCCGAGCCCCGAGCCATAGGAAATTGTAGTAGAAGCCCACCGGAGTGGGCGGCTGGTCTGTAGGGGGGTCTTAGCCCCCCTACAGACCTCAAACAGTACTTTACTTACTAAATTTAACTCTTGAATAGGCAGAGGACAGTTTGCTGATCCCGGCAATAGCCGGGATCCGCAAACTATGCAGTTACCGGATGGCTCAGGATTACACATCCTGAGCCATCCGGTTACCGCAGTGCGGTATTCTGCACACATTTTTGACAAAAAATGTGTGTGACCGGAATTGCATTCACCGCATCCGGATCCGGATGCGGTGAATGCAATTCATGTTTGCAATGTGACCCTACCCTAAGTGATTGACTTTGCACCACAACAGACTGGGATTTATGCCCCCTATGAGCAGGCAGAACATAAGACTTCTGTATAAAGGGTTGTAAGCCATTTACTAAAGATGGGGTCACACGTGGCGATTTCGCCCGCGACATCGCCGAAAAGTGACGTCACAGCAATGTCGCGGGCGATATTGCAAGTGCGTCGCGCTGTGTGACAGGGCGACGCAACTGCAAATTATCGCTGGTTGCAGGTTGACAGGTTTATGAACATGTTCATAAACCTGTCAACCTGTGACCAGCGATTAGGCTGGATCGCGCCGTCTGACACTGTTGGCGGTACGATCCAGCCTATATCGCAGTGTTTCTGAGACATCGCTCGCTGGGCTGAGCCCAGCCCAGCGAGCGATGGCTCCGCCCACATCGCCGCCGCGTCACCGGCACCGTAGTGTCGTGTGACAGCTGGCCTGCGATGTCGGAAGCGAGCGGGCACCCGCGCATCGCTTCCGACATCACAGGCCAGAATCGCCGCGTGTGACAGCACCTTAAGGGTGTTATATCTACGTTTGCTCTTGTGTACTTATCTGGGGAGGCATTTTGTTGATATAAGGGTCAGATGTTATACTATTTTACTCTGTATTTGAAAAGGATGTTTACTGTACTATGTGAATTTCCCTTTGGGAATTGGCTCTGTTGAGATTTTATTCATGTTTTGAAAATAAAGATTGCAATTTTTAGCATTACTTTGATTTACAGTGGTGAAATCATTCCTGGATTGAGACTTTGTCTCAATAAGTTGATATAGGAATTTAGTGGAGTGATCTAATTTTGAAAGGGGACTGGTTGTTATTTATACATTTTAAAGAGCAGACCAGGAAGCAGTGTCACAACGATGCGGAAACCCGGTAAGTATAATTGTCCTGCTCTGACCACCATTTTGCACCGGTAAAGCTTGCTGATTGGCTGCACTACAGCATTTTAACTAGCTTTATCTGAGCGTCTGAACCCGAACAGTAACACAAACGTCCCTAAGACTTCTTTTTTTTTTTTTTTTTAAACCAATAATTTTTATTGTGTTTGTAAATAAAGTTACAAGGAAACAATACAAGGAAACAAGCATCTATCCTATGAGACAAGATCATAACAATCACTTTCAGCTTTTCAATTCTCACATGTAGGAAAACTTATCCAACAAGTAACTGGAACAGCACAGAGAGGGAAGGAGGGGGAATGGGTAGGGGAAGAAAGGGTAAAATTAGGGGGGGGGGGTTGAGGAACAGGTTATCGCATCCGCAACTTTCAATATAAACAATGAGTACACTGTGAAATGGTACATAGTAATAAACAGATACCATCTAAATGAGAGATAAAGGACAGATAAAGTAACACTTATAAGCTATGACTATGAGATAACACCTGGCTGTATCAGAATAATTGTGAATTAATAAGCGAAGGTCTCATATATAACTGGATATAACATTGTTATTATACTGGGAAGATATCCATGGATCCAACCAATTCAGGACTTTCAGTCTCCTTGGTAAATTATGCGAAAGGATTAGCTTGTATTGTAGGTGTTGATTAGCCCGTGAAATCAATTATTGTACTGTGGGAGTTTGAGAAGATCTCCAATGAAAGGCAATGCACTGACGAGCTAATTTTAAGAAATTAGTGATTATAGGTCACAGGGTGGGGGGAAAATCCTTCATTCCCACTCCCAACAAGGCCAGAGGAGCCCCCAAAATGAACAGAAGGCCCGTAATCTCCACCATAGGAGCCTCAACTGAAGACCAAAATGGTCTAATTCTGGGGCACTCCCACCACACATGCGCAACTGTACCCCTGTGAGCAAGCCCTCCAACAGATAGCAGAAATGTGAAAAGAGGAGTCAGAGCCAAATCTGGCCATTTGGCAAGGGGTTATGTATTAATGTAATGGCAGCTTTTTAGTTTGTTCCATATGGTTGATACACATTGAGAAATGGGAGGAGTGTCTAGCCGCCTCACCCCATTCTTCTATTGAAGCTGTGAAGGATAAAAAGGATTCCCATTTTCTCATGTAAAGCAGTTTGGATAAGTTATTGGGAACTATTTGGGCCCTATAAATAATAGCAACACCATGTCGTGATGTATTATTAGGTTTGAAGAAGTTTTGTAACATAATGTCGTCAGAAATTATATCTAGAGGAAAGGGTTCTAAACTCTTCAGAAAGTGACATATTTGCAAATATTGGTAAAGTGTCTTGTTTGGGATCGAATATCTAGATGCCAAAGCGGCGAAATCAATTAATGAATTACCATCTAAAATATCTCCTAAAAAGACCATTCCCTAACCTTCCATGTCATCAAGGATAATGACTCCACCACGTTCTCTAGTGCCATCAGAGTAATGTATCGGAAAAGGAAGGGGAACGTATCTCTACTCAGTCCCGACCAAATCCTCAGCAACGCATTCATTGTACCAAGGTACGCTGGACAAATGGTACATTTTAGAAGGTTCATCTCCAGAAGGAGCCTAGTGGAGCATTTAAGTGCATGAAAAGCTTCAATTTGGAGCCAAAGAGAAGTCTGTGAATCCGACCACCATAGCTTAGCCGCATCTAGAATTATTGCCCTGTAATATGTGCGAATATCAGGAACACCCATCCCTTCCCTCCCATAAGGAAGGATCATAACCCTGGTGGCTATACGATGGGGTTTATTACACCAAATAAAGCGACCTAATATCGATTGAAATAAGTTTAAGTACTTATTAGGAATATATAGGGGCATAGTTCGAAACAAATATACCGTAATATTTTGGGAAGAAAGGACATTTTAATAATTTGAATTCTCGCCATCCACGATAAGGGGAGGGAGGAATAAGCGGAGAGCTCTGACCTAATTTCATCCAACACCCTGTTACAGTTGGTCCGAACCAGGAGGGAGGATCTAGTAACATTTATCCCCAAATAATGAAACCCATCTGGAGACCAGCAGAAAGGAAGTGTAGTCTGCATCACAATTTGATCTCGATTCGGTATATTGATAAGGAAAATAAATGACTTGGTGGGATTATGTATGTAATAGGAGGCCAAGGAGAACTCCCGGAGTGTTGAAACTATATTTGGAATAGAAAAAGCGGGGTCCATGCACATAAAAATCACATCATCGGCGTATAGCCTGATTTTGTGTTCCACAGGACCAGGCCGGAGATTAGAGGGCTGTCCCGGACAATAGATGCCAGAGGTTCTATTATAAGGGCAAAAATTAGGGGGGAGAGCGGAAACCCCTGGCGCGTACCATTGGTTATATCAAAGCTTTGCGAAAGAAAGCCCGACGCCTTAACGTAAGCAGATGGGGTTGAGTATAGGGCCATTATTGAATCAACAATCGGTCCGCAGAAGCCAAATCTATGCAAGACCTCTCGTAGGTATCCCCAGTGCACTCTATCAAAAGCTTTTTCAGCATCGAGGGACTGGAGTGCACTGGGGACCCCCCTCCTCTCCAGCATTTCTAAGACATTGATCACCCTCCTAGTACCATCACTGGCCTGGCAGTCAGGAACAAATCCAGCCTGGTCCGGACCAACTAAGGATGGAAGAACTTGCATTAGACAATTCGCCAAGAGTTTGGCAAAGAGTTTTGTATCGCAATTGAGCAAAGCGATAGGCCTAAAATTACCAGGGGTTATAGAGGGCTTGCCTGGCTTGGGCAGGATTGAAATAATGCCTCTAGACCCTCCTGTCTAACTTCCCCCTCATGTCGCCACTGGAGGAATAGGCGGCGGAGATGAGGTGCCAGAATGCGCCCAAAGGCAACATAATAGGGGTATGAGAAGCCATTCGGGCCAGGTGCTGACCTTTTCTTCATCGAGGAGATCGTGTCCAGAATTTCCAGTTCTGTAAAAGGGGCATATAAAAGGTCTAGCTGGGGTCCTGATAATTTGTGGATAGCTTTATTAAGGAAGGCGTTAATTGATTCAACAGTAGGCTGCGGGGTTTATGCAGAGTCTTTAAGATTATACAAGGTTTTGTAATAGGACTTAAACTCCTCCGCTATGCAGAAAGGATTGCGGATATATGAGCCACCAGGATGAATCAAATGAGGAATTCTGGAGTGTCCCTCCCGCTTTTTTGATGCGACGGGCTAAGATAGTGCCTGCCTTATCGCCCATACCATAGAATTTGGCCTTTATTTTTTTCTAATTATTTTCTGCTTTGACCTGGAGCAGAGATCGAAGCTCCCGTCTAGCCTCAGATAATTCGATAAGGATTTTACTGGAGGAGAGTATTTTATGCTGAGCGTCTAACGCAATAATTTTATTTAGGAGTGTCCGAACCGAGGTATCATAATTCCGTTTAGCCTGAGCAGCTATTTTAATAAATGAGCCCCGGAAAACCGCCTTGTGTGCAAACCAGAGTACATCTGAAGCTACCTCTCCATTTGCATTATGTTTGAAGCAATCTGAAATTTGAGTGAAGATCTGCATTAGAGGGAGAAGTTAATAAGTAATCATTCAAATGCCAGCGAGCAGGCGGACGGATTACAGCTGGATCAACTATCTCCAGAGTTATTGGTGCATGATCCGTCCAAGATATGGTTCCTATGCCTGCATTACTGCAGCGACTCAGCAGTGAGTCGTCTACTAAGAAATAATCGATTCTGCTGCGCGTTCCAAAGCAAGGGGACATAAGAGTATAGTCCCTTTCCTTTCTGTGCATGTATCGCTATATATCGTGAAGACAATGTGACGATACTATTTTGGAAAGTTCTCCCCTATATGCAGATAAACGAGAACAATCTAGACGTTTATCCAACAGCGCATTAAAACCCCCAGCTATAATTTTGCTGCCCTGCGCATGCGTGGTGAGGGTGTCGAAGAGTGCTCTGAAAAATTTTTGTTGTCCCGTATTCGGGCCATATACCGAAATTAAGGAATAGGGGACATTATTGATAAGACCCCTTACAATAAGGTAATGCCCCAAAGGATCTACGATCTCCTCGATCAGGGAGAAGGCAATCGAGTTATGAATAAAGATGGCTACCCCAGCCTTAGAAAAAAACTGGTGTGGAAAAGCTTGGGAAGCCATCCTATTGTTATCTTTTTTTAAAAGATGTGTCTCCTGTAAGAAAACAATATCACTACTGGGATTTTTTGAGTTGGTGCCATACTAAAGACCTCTTAGCGGGCGAGTTTAGCCCATTTACATTTACCGATAATAAAGATAAACCCATAATTACCATGTTTGAAAAAATATAGCATACATAGTACCATTATGCTTGGAGCGAGAGAAAGGGAAGGGCTTTGGGAAGAGGGGAATAACAGTGTAAATACAAACAAGAGGCACAGTGAGAGTGCCAGCATGACTCTCCACAGTTTATAAGAGGTAAACAAACCAGGCTCAGGGTCACATCCTGAGAAGGAGTGGTAAAAATCCACTCAGCGGGGGAAATCACCCAAGAGTAACGGCAGGAAACCGGGAAGAGGGAGGAATCAAGAGAAGTCAGGTAATGAGGAAAAGAAGGAACCAAAAGCAAATGTGAGGAGCTAGCAGAATATAGGATAAAAAGAAAGGAAGAAGAAAAGGATAAGAGGAAGGAGTTGGGGAAAAAAGGTGAGACGAGGTAGACGAGAGAGAAGCGGAGATTTAAGTAGACAACTCATAGGCCGAAAAGGAGAAAGAGGAGTATAGAAAAGGCAGTAAGATAGTAAGATATTCAGTAGAAAACTTGGGATATACAAGCCATGTCCAGGAAGGAAGTGGCACAGCACTGGAATCCATAAGAAAAAAAATCCTCAGTCCAGCAGGAATGTTCTTCAGCTCAGGCAACCGACCATTCAGGATCAATTCGCCTCCTCAGGTGCTCACTGGAAGAAGATCTCGGGAAAGATTTAGATGAAGAGGCACGTGATGGTAGTAAGCTCCACTGAACCAGGAGCTTTTCAGCTTGCCTTGGCACTTTGCAGACAAATGAGGCCCCATCCTTTCTTATAATGAGCTTTGTGGAAAGCCCCAATGATATTCGATGGCTTTATCCCTCAGGATTCTGGTGTAGGGCTGAAATGCTCTCCTTAGGGCCAAAGTGCCAGGTGACAAATCTGGAAACACCTCCAGCTTTATGAACTGATCAGGTACTGCTGGGCCCTGGCGTAGTGACCGTAGAAAGTCCTCTTTCAATTCAAAGTAGTGCAATCTAGCCAAGACATCCCTTGGAGCTTCAGCACTCACTGAGGATAGATTTGGGACCCTGTGAATCCTATCAATTATCAACAGATTAGATGGAGCATCAGGAATAGCTGCTGTTATGAATTCCTGTAGGAACTTGCGGCACTCCCCTGGCAAAATCTTTTCAGGTACTCCTCTAATCCTCACATTATTTCTCCTGGATTGGTCTTCCAGATCCAAGGTCTTGGAAGAGACACCCTCTACTCTCTGTTGGAGTGATTCATGCGAGTCCAGAAGCTCGTTGTGGGATTTTACAAGCTCAGCCATTTTGGCCTCCAGCCTGTCTGTGCGGCCGCCGAGCTCCACCACCTTCCCCCTCAGCTCTGCTACCATCTCCTTCATATCAGCTTGTAAGGAGGACCGCAGGGCAGCCAGGAGCTCTCTCATGGCTCCCCTAGTCAGAGGTGCCTCCTGTGCATCAGCAGCCGCCGATGTCTCCGACACCACAGAGCTTCTTGTGGATGCGCGGGCAGCGCGAGGGGAAGTAGGCGCCATGTTGTGAAAGGCAGCAGGGGCAACGTGGCTGCATGTAAAATAATCAGATACTCGCCTGGGGGATTGGTGCTTAGCGGTTTTGAGTCGGCCCATTCTTTCCCCAGAGCCACGGGACCTGAGAGAGCGCTGTGTGCCGCTGCAGAATCCTCCGGTGAGATATATTCGGCTGCTTAGGTGCCTTGCCAGTCAGAGCTCCCAAATTATATGGCCTCCACCATCGCAGTCAGGCCACGCCCCCAAGATTTCTTGTTTGAGGTTCATGCACGTACACTAGGTGTCTAGTAGTGATGAGCCATTACCTCAATTTTCAAATTCGATTTGATTAATTGGTGATTTGTTTGTCGAAGGTTCGTCGAACACTGCAAACACCATTGAAATCAAAGGCAGGCTACAGCAAACACATAGAAAACACCTTCAAAGGTGTCCAAAAGCTCCCAAACTACTCAGAATAGACAACAAACACCAGGAAAAGTGCACATTAGTTTTCTACATTAAGTAAAAAGAGGTGGAGGAGTAAAAGGAGGATGAGACACAGGTATGGGCATGTCACACCCTTCTTATATCATGTAAAACACAGCAAGGAGACCCCAACAAGAGTCCACACTCTTCCCAAAGGGTCAAACCACAGCAAAATGGCATCAATTGTCCTAGACCAAAAATTGATGAATTGCCCAGCCTGCATGCATGGCACAGGGTCTGGAACAGGACCTGGCTTAGCATTTCAAGGTTAAACATTGCTCAGCATCTATAAGTTTTGTGGAGTATTACAAGAAAAACTAGTCAGGTAGGTCAGTGATCTGTTTAGGCCTAGTAGACCGGATAAACTCAAAGCTCATGCAAGTGTTCCCATCAATGTTATGCCCCGCCACACATAGGTGGGACCAATATCAATGTTGTGGAGTATTAAAGTAAATAATAGATAGGTAGGTCAGAGACCTCTTTGGGCCTAGTAGGCCGGATAAACTCAAAGCTCATGCAAGCGTTCCCATCAATGTTATGCCCCGCCACACACAAGTGGGACCACTATCAGTGTTGTGTAGTATTACAGTAAATAATAGAAAGGTAGGTCAGTGACCTGTTTGGGCCTACTGGGCCAGATAAACTCAAAGCTCATGCAAGCGCTCCCATCAATGTTATGCCCGCCACACACAAGTGGGACCACTATCAGTGTCATGGAGTATTACAGGAAGAACAAGTGAAGTAGGTCAGTGACCTGATTAAGCCTAGTGGACAGGGGAGATTGACCAAACAGTGCTTTTAACAACCCAAAAATGGTGGATGTGAATACAGCAAATTTATTAATCACTGGTTCGATTGACAAAAAAGTTGAATATTCAGAAACAGGGGCAGGAGTGTCAAGGATAGGTATTGAGCTCAGAGAGCCCTAGTCAAGTCAAGCAACAGACAGCAAGAAGACCCCAACAACAGTCTCCATTTTTTTTTTTTTTTAATTAGGCACAGCCACCACTTAACTGGCATCAATTGCCCCATAGTTGAAATATTGAAATGTGGAGTTTAATGCAGCTCATTGTAAAGTACACAACCGCTTAGTCTCCCCAGGCTGACACAGGGGTGGCAAAGTCCTTGCAGATCCATGACTTGATCATTTTGATAAACGTTAGTCTGTCTACACCAGTGTTTCTCAACTCCAGTCCTCAGGACCCACCAACAGGTCGTGTTTTCAAGATTTTTTTAGTATTGCATAGGTGTTAGAATTATCCCCTTTGCAGGTGATTAAACTAACACCTGTTCAATACTAAGGAAATCCTGAAAACATGACCTGTTGGTGGGTCCTGAGGACTGGAGTTGAGAAACACTGGTCTACACTGTCATTGGACAGATGCGTGCACTTATCCATCAGCACACTACCAGCAGCGCTGAAGAAACGTTCAGAGAGAACGCTGGCTGCGGGGCACGACAAAATCTCCAAAGCATGAGTGGCAAGCTTAGGCCATTTTTCCAGTTTTGAAGCTCAAAATGAACAAAGGTCCATTTGCCCAGTCATGGCATCGATATGCAGCTGTAGATACTCCTGTACCATCCTCTCTAGGCGTTCACTGTATGTCAGACTTGTTCTCTCTTCTGGCGTTGCAGTATAGTCTAAAAAATTGGTGAAACGATTACACAAAATTGATGTTACCAGATAGACTTTTACTGTTAACGTTTGAGTGATAACGACTCGACGTTCCCAGGGTTGGAAAGTTAGAACTGCGATATTCACTATGTACTCCACTAGTGATTTGGGGAAAAGCAGATCTACGATTGTGTAAAAGTTTCTGTTGATACTCCTGCATGCGGGTGTCCCTTTCCAGGGCAGGAATCATTTGGCCAAATTTACTCTTGTATCAGGGATCTAACAGTGTGGCAACTCAGTACTCGACATTACTTCGAATCCTAACAATCCGAGGATCATGTTGCAGGTAGTGCAGCAAAAGGTGCTCATGTGTCTTGCGCATCCAGGAGTACCAAGTCCTTGTTGTGTTGGTGGCAGCGAGGTAACATTCATGCTTCCTTCCTCTGCCCTCTTCCCCCAACCTCGCACAACAGAAATATGATCAAGATCTCCCTCATCTGCTGAGTCTTCCATGCCCATCGCCTCTTCGTCCTCCATTTCCTCCTCGGCTACTGAACCTTCATCAACAGTTTGGCTGCTACCATGCGCCCTCATTAATCCCTCTCCCCCACCCTCTCATGCCAGCCGCCTTGGTGCTGCCGACTGTCTGGACCTTTGAGATCTTGTTATCTCTTCCGCATATGCCTCCTCCTGTACTTCCTCCCCTTCCTCTTGGTCCACCACCTGACTCCAAATACCAGTTAAAGTGTGCTCCAGCATGTAGATGACCGGAATTGTCATGCTGATAATGGCATCGTCCGCACTAAACATCTTAGTAGCCATTTCAAAACTCTGCAGAAGGGTGCAGAGGTCCTTGATCTGAGACCACTCCAGCAGCGTGATTTGCCCCACCTCTGAATCGCATTGGCCCAGGCTATACATCAGAACATACTGCACCAGGGCTCGTCGCTGCAGCCACAGTCGCTGCAACATGTGCAGAGTGGAATTCCATCGTGTCGGCACATCGCATTTCAGTTGGTGAACCGACAGGCCGAACGACTTATGTAGCGATGCAAGTCGTTGTGCTGCGGGATGCGAATAGTGGAAGTGAGCACACAGCAACCGTGCCCTCTGCAGAAGCGCATCTAGGCTGAGATAGTGGGCTAAAAATTGCTGGACGACCAGGTTTAAAACTTGAGCCATACAAGGCACGTGTGTCACCTTGCCCAGGCAAAGGGCCGCACCCAGGTTTGCAGAATTGTCGCACACGACCTTCCCTGGCTGCAGGTTCAGTGGAGACAACTATTGATTAAACTCTATCTCCAGAGCTGACCACTCCTCAGCTAGGTGACTCACATTTCCTGGACATTTTAATGTACACAACGCCTGATGGGGTTGAGCCCTGCTGCCAGCATAGTAAGGAGGTGTGCTGGATTCTTTCTGCGCAGTTTCAACGCGGGTCACATTACCAGACAGGCTTTGAGTGCAGGTAGAGGACCTAGAAAAGGTGGAGGAGGCAGGAGCAGTGGAGGAACTTTTAGATACAGTGGGGATGGCAAGACATGTACAGCAGCCCCTTCTCCTGCTGTCACCAAAGTCACCCAGTGCCCAGTCAGCAACATGTAACACCCCTGTCCGTGCTTACTCGTCCAAGTGTCTGTGGTGAAATGCACCCTGTCACATACAGAGTTTCTCAAGGAAGTGGTGATGTTGTGTGCAACATGCTGGTGTAGCACAGGCACAGCTTTTTTAGAGAAGTAGTGGTGACTGGGCAACTGGTACTGGGGCACTGCGATGGCCATAAGGTCTCGAAAATCCTCTGTATCCACCAGCCAAAATGGCAGCATTTCTGTAGCCAACAGCTTGCAGATGGTGAAATTCAGCCTCTTAGCTTTGGCATGGGTATGAGGAAATAGTCTTTTACTTGTCCACATTTGAGGGACGAGGGCTAGCTGCTGTGCTGAGACAGGGTTGAGTAGGGTGTCTCAGAAAAACTGCTGGTCTGTGAGGAAGGTGCTGGTGGACTTATTATGTCGCATTCATAAAAAGGTGGTGCTCTCGATGTTTGACAGCGCTCAACACCACCAGGTGTTTCCACTTCCAAAACAGCTGACGGCCTGTCAATCACACTGGCTGTTGCGGGTAAAGAGGTGGAAGTTCTGCAGCCGAAAGCCTGTCTGACAGCTGTCTCCACAGTAACAGAGCATGAAGAAGCCACAGATGCACTTGATGGACGGTGGTTGGCCAGGCCCGCTAGGCCGCATTATAGCACAGTGAGCTTCCCACTGTGACTTATGCTTTATGTCCATGTGATAGTTCATGCATGAAGTACTCAAACTATTGATTTTTTGACCTCTACTCAGTTTCTGTTTACCAATTTGGCAGATAACATGAGTTAGGCCATCCTTTGTGATCTGAAAAAAGGCCCAGGCTAGCAAGGATTAGCACCCATGCGACCTGCAGAGCCACCACGACTTCTGCAGAGAGGCAGAGTTGTGGCTGAAGCAGTTGTTGATGTGCTTCCAGGACTCAGTCTCTGTCCAGGAAGCTGCAACCAAACCTCATCACTAGCATCCTCCTGCATCTCCTTTGATGAGCTCATCAACTGCCTGTCTGTGGGTTGACACTAAGTGGGATCTCCAACCTCATCATCACCCTGTGTGTTCTCACACTCGTCGTCCTCAGAGCGAACCTCTTCCTGCTCTGAGTGCAATGTCAAGTTGTCAGTCCAATCAGGTATCTGAGTCTCATCATTATCTACCTCATTGTCTCCACCAACAGGGGTTACAGTTTGGAAATGAGGGTTTACATTATGCTCGGATCCTTCTTCATCTGGGCCTAGATCCGACTCACAAAGATTTTGGGCATCGGTGCAGATCTTTTCCTCGTTTTGACTCAATGAAGCTTTGGAGCAGACCTCTGATTCCCAGGCTATAGTATGAGTGAACAGCTCTGCAGACTCACCGATCTGTGTTAATCCATAGTCAGTAGGGTGGCTGTAGACTTGTGAGCTGTGAGGAAGCAAGTGTGATTGGGGTGACACCTTTGAGGATTGGAGTGCTTGTGACATTGAAGTTGAGGAGGAGGAGAGCCCACTTGATGGAGCGCTTGATATCCATTCAAGCTACTGCTCTTTTTGGGCCTCATCTACAAGTTTTAGCGATGCTCTGCTGTGTAAGAAAGGGATGATATCAGATCGTCCACAAAAAGAAGTAGACATTTTACTTTGGCTTGAAGACGGTATTTGTTCAGCAGACGTTTCTGTTACTTTAGCACCTACCCCATGGACACAAAGATTTTTAGCCTTTCCAACACGCCTACTCTCCTTTCCACCATCAGCACACCTTTTACCACTCATTTTGGAGGGTAATTAATTGGCAACTCTGTAATTTGTTGGCACAAGAAACTATGGATGCAAAACTAGCACAGCTGAGTGGCCAAACAATGGTACTACCCTAAATAGGTTTTGGTAAGTAGGTTTGGGCAGATGCAATACTAAAGTGTTTTCTGTGCTGTGTGGCAATAGATTTCAACAGAACACTGGACCACAGCTACCTATTGAAACAGTGATACTACCCTAAGTAGGTTTTGGTAAGTAGGTTTGGGCAGATGCAATACCAAAGAGTTGTCTGCGCTGTGTGGCAGTAGATTTAAAAAGAACACTGAAGTACAGCTCCCTAGTCAAATTGTGGTACTACCCTAAATAGGTTTTGGTAAGTAGGTTTGGGCAGACGCAATACAAAAGTGTTTTCTGCGCTGTGTGGCGGTAGAATTCAACAGAACACTAGAGTACTGCTACCTAGTGAAACAGTGGTACTACCCTAAGTGGCTTTTGGTAAGTAGGTTATTGCAGATGCAATACGTAAGAGTTTTCTGCTCTGTGTGGCAGTAGATTTTAACAGAACACTGGACCAAAGCTACCTAGTCAAACAGTGGTACTACCTTAAATAAGTTTTGGTAAGTAGGTTTGGGCAGATGCAATACAAAAGACTTCTCTGCGCTGTGTGGCGGTAGATTTCAACAGAACACTGGAGCACAACTATCTAGTCAAACACTGGTACTGCCCTAAATAGGTTTTGGTAAGAAGTTTTGGGCAGATGCAATTCAAAAGAGTTTTCTGTCCTGTGTGGCGGTAGATTTCAAAAGAACACTAAAGTACAGCTATCTAGTCAAAGGCATTGTTCACACACAATTTGCGTTTTTTTTAGCACTCCTAAAACCACATGCGTTTTTTTTAGGAGTGCTAAAAAATGTCTCTTGTGTGTCTAAAAGGAAATTTAGCCTTTTTGGACTTTCCTCAAAAACGCAGGCAAAAACGCAAGCGTTAACGCAGGGTGCATAAATGTGCCTTTTAAAAACGCATGCGTTTCCCATAGGGCCCCATGTTATAGAAACGCATGTGCGTTTTCCCAAAAACGCATGCGTTTTTTTAACATGGGCCCCTATGGGAAACGCATGCGTTAACGCAGGGCACATATAGGCACTTGCGTTAACGCATGCGTTTCCCATAAGGGCCCATGTCAAAAAAATGCATGCGTTTTTGGGAAACCACCCCTGCGTTTTTTTCCAGCACCCAAAAACGCTGCATGCAGCGTTTTTTGGACTGGAGGAAAAAAACGCAAATGGAGCTGAAAAAACGCATGTACACTCAAATTTACCCTGCGTTAACGCACCTGCGTTTTTTTTAACACACCAAAAAACGCAGAGATGGTCAAAAAAATGCATGTGTGTGAACATGGCCAAACAGTGGTACTACTCTAAATAGGTTTGGTAAGTGGTTTTCAGTAGATGCCATACAAAAGTGTTTTCTGCGCTGTGTGGCGGTAGATTTCAAAAGAACACTGGAGTACAGCTACCTAGTGAAACAGTGGTACTAGCCAACAAGGATTTGCTTGGCTAGATGCTGTAAAAAATGTCTATTAAAGACAGGTGGTGTAGCTTTCGTCACAACAGTGCTACACCAGTGCCTGGCACACACTGCTACTAGCCAAAAAGGATTTGCTTGGCTAGATGCAGTAAAAATGGCTAGTAAAGACAGGCAGTGTAGCTTTCTTCACAACAGTGCTACACCAGTGCCTGGCACACACTGTTACTAGCCGAAAAGCATTTGCTTGGCTAGATGCAGTAAGAAATGGCTATTAAATACAGGCGGTGTAGATTTCTTCAGAACAGTGCCTCACCAGTGCCTGGCACACACTGCTACTAGCCAAAAAGGATTTGCTTGGTGAGATGCAGTAAAAGATGCCTATGAAAGATATGTGGTGTAGCTTTCTTCACAATAGTGCTATATCAGCGCCTGGCACACACTGCTACTAGCCAAAAAGGATTTGCTTGCCTAGATTTGCCAGATGCTGTAAAACAGCACTGGAACAGAGCTGCCTGGCAAAAAGTGCTTTGAAGCCCAGAAAAGGCCTTTTCTTGTAAGTAGTCCCTAAACCTATCAACTATCTCTCTATCTAACTTGCAATTGAATCGCTATCTAACTTTCTTTCTATATATAGCGCACATAGCAGCAGCGGCGTCGCCTGACACTGAGCTGCAACACAGCGGAAACAGCGAGAAAGGGAAAATGGTGTTTTCTTATATGGCAAGGACATGTGACATACCCAGCCAATGGCACAAGCCCTTATGTGCAAAAAGTGCCACATCTCCAACATCTGGAGTCACACAAAGAGAAAATAGCACGTAATTTTGAGGGTACTCTATGCTATCTGGATAACAATTTGTAGTTTCTTATTGGAATCTGGAGCAGATCGAAGAACCATGTGCCAGAGAGCAAATCCGCACCCTCTGCTCTTCTGTGAATACCATTTTCAGGTCTGATTCCCAAAGTAAGATAGACCTTGGATAAAGTATGTTTTGCTGCAACATCTCCAGTGCAATACATCTCAAATTGTGTTCTGTATCTGGAGAAACGTGATCTTGGGACAAGCATGTTTAAGAAGTGCTTCAATTGGAGGCAGTTCCAGTGTCCGAGCAGTATAGGAACCACCATTGAAGATAGCGTCTCAATGGAAGGCCAGTCAGTGACATTTCCCAATTCAGCTGCAAGATCTATTCCTGCTTATATCCAGTTTTGCAAATGCTTATTGGTTTTGCTAGGTATGAAGTCTGGGTGGCTTATTATTGGCCTTAAGGCTGAATATTGGGGTAACGTATAATTTCGTATAGGAGCTGATTTACAGTACTTAATTTATCGGTCAAATAGTTGGGTGCTAACTGGACATTAGCAGAGCCTAGAAGCCGGGGAAGTTTATGAATTAGAAAAGGTCACAAACTTTGCTCAATCCCAATCCACGTGTTATTCGTCCATTCTTACACCAGTTTATGAGCCTGGCAAAGTGACCAGCCAAAAGAAAATATCTAATATTCAGGAAGCACAATCAGCCTCTGTGTTTTGGGCGACAGAGGATTGCCTATTTAATTGTGGCAAGTTTGTAAGCCCATATAAAGGCATGATGGATCGCCAAAATGGTGTGGAAGAATGCTTGAGGGATTTTTATAGGTAGCACTTGTAAAAGGTATAATATTCTAGGCAAAATATTCATTTTCAAGATCTGGCGCCTGCCAAACCAGGTAAAATGGGTTTTAGGTCACCTAACGAAGTCTTTCAGTTTAGATTCTAAAGCGTGGAAAAGTTACATTGCTATAGGGTGCGAAGATTATCTGAAAGCCTAACTCCCAAGTAATTCAAATGTTGAGAGGCCCACTTAAAGTTGAATGAGCTTTTCAAATCACTTACCAGGGCAGGGGTCAATTTTATATTTAAGCCCTCAGATTCAGCGAGAATAATTTTAAAGTTTGACAATAGGGAGAAGGTCTGGAATTTTTTCATCAAATTTGGGAGGGAGATTTTGGGTCTAGAAATAATGAATAAGAGGTCATCTGGATATGCTGCAATCTTTTGGGGAGTTCACGCTGCTGTGTTTTTGATTACTAGCCAAGGTAAAGCCAGGCAGCTGGGGGTTGCAGGCCACAGCTTTCCGCTTTATCTGTGCTGAGAATAAAAAATATGGGGGCCCCCTATGCTTTTTTTTTAAATGAGTTATTTTTTTTTTACACACCCATGTTGATGATTCATTGTCAACACACCATTGTATATGTAAACCAATTACAGATGTTGGTGTGGCGCCCCTATGGCTAGGCACCATAGGGAGGTACTGCACCCCAAATAAAAGGTGTAGTGCCTCCGTAGCTAAGGGATTGGGGTTTAATCTATAGAGTCTGAATTTACACACAACACTAGGCCACCTTAGCATAGGGGGACTGATTTACAGTAAGTCCCAGGGGGTGGAGCCTAGGTTAGAGTGGGAAAACCAGGAAGTAGAGGAATTTTCAGTCAGACAGTTCTGGGAAGGCAGTCACTTAGAACGCGCCTGACAGCTGAGTGACTGAGTGAGGGATCATCCATCTTCAGGAGGATCTCTATCCGGGACCAAGTGCCTCCAGGTCCGCACCGCTGCCCCAAAGGAATATCAAAGACATCGGAATGCTTTGAATAAAAGTAATCTTCTGCTTTATTTTCCGACGCGTTTCGGATCCCAGAACCTAACTCCTTCCTCAGGAAAATAAAGCAGAAGATTACTTTTATTCAAAGCATTTCGGTGTCTTTGATATTCCTTTGGGGCAGCGGCGCGGACCTGGAGGCACTTGGTCCCGGATAGAGTTTCATCCCCACGTTGTGGAAGTGTGGTCCTTGCTGCGGCTGCTGGGTTTGAGCGATCAAGCTGGTTGTGGGCTTCACAACCAACCAGGTGAGCAGTTTTTATACTGTACGTGATTTGTCTCCTAAGTGGGATAAGACCCTATGCGCATTTTCATTTTTTTAGATCTTCAGGAGGATGACCCGGAACAGGTAACGGTCCGGATTCCGGTATTGGGAGAGATAGTGCGTTCCTGCTGCTCCTGTCCGTACCGTTCAAGGATAACCCGTGCCTAACTGTACAAGACCAGGGGACTGGTGAGAGAGCTCTGCAAAAGGTGGTGAAAGACAGTGAGGAAGACAAGCTTAGGCCCCGAAAGATAATAGGAAAGGAACATCTTCAGACTCCATAGGGTCCTCCTGAACCTGCAGCTACGCACCTGTTCTTTCAGACTGTACCGTGTATTGTTTAACATCTGTCGGTACCAGTAAAGTGAAGTTGGAGTTGAAACGATGTCTGTCTTCCCTCCCGCCGGTGCCCGGAGGGCCTCAGCATCTTCAGAGGGGTAAGAACAACTACTCCCCTCATCCAACACTGCTGCCCTGAGGTAAAGCTCCACCTGTGGGGAGCTGCACTACACTAAGCTGCATCCCATCACCTCAGTGGCCTGCCCGCAGTGCTAGTACCAAAATTACCAGGCTCCACAGGTGGCATCACGGACTATTAATCCTTGTAAATATTTCCCCCACCAAACAAATGACAGCCAGGGCACGGAATTGGGAACCCGACCACCTGTGAGTCCCGTCACAGCCATTAAATCCATCACGGTGTCCGAGTACCCCTCTCCCTGTGCTCATCATTTTCCCGATTTGGTTTTAACACCCGCAGACGGGTGTATTTCGCCAAGGGTGTGTGTGGCGCCCCTAGGGCTAGGCATCACATTGGCACAATGGGTGGAAGCACAACAGACAATCACCAATGCTGTCACAGAGAGTGAATAAACTGGAGGTTAATAAGAGGGATGCGGAAGTGGTGTTACAAGTGCATGGTCTTCGGTAAGTATAATGCTGCTGCTTTAATCAGTGTTTTGCTCTCCTTTACAGCCCCACTGCCAAAGTCTGTTTTAGGGGTCTGTGCCTGAACACTAGGTGTTCGGTACGCACCCCGAACTTTACAGTTTTAGTTCGCCCATCACTACTGCCTAACTTTTTTTAAAACTTTCATTTATCTTACAACATTATGAAGAGTAGGATATGCACCACTGTTTTAAATATAGTTTTACAATAAATACTGTATACAGTATATGTATATACAAATATATTTAATTCATACCTGGATCTGAGATGAATAAAGACACATAGGCTGTTTTCTCGATCCCATGCACAATATGGGTCACGTGTTTCCAGGCAACTTCTATAACAAAAAATAGTCCAGTCCAAACAAATGTAATTAAAATTGGGTTTAGAAAATAACACATAGCTTGGATTACGCATAGATAAAAATACTCATAATCAACCTGATGTTTTGGAAGAATTTAGGTCAATAGCTATCTATTATATATGGCCAATTCAAAAGAAAACTGCCACCAAGTTTTTGCTACCCAATGTGACAACTGCATAGTTAGGAGGTAGAGACCCTGATTCAGATGATGCTTCACTTACTGGTTTGCTGGTTGTAGTTTGCAAAAAAAAAAACACTGTTTTATCATCAGGAGATTATCACAACATTACTAATAATCCTGCTGCCAAAATTTTAGTCCTACACCCTTTCCCCACCACTGACAGACAGTTTTCTGTGTACATTTTATATAGGCTGAAAGCTAACAATCGGTGGTGTGGGAAAGGGTAAACAGAGCTCAACAGTCAGAGAACTGGTAGATCTGCAGCAGATAAAACATTTTTTTTAATCATAACTGCATCAACCAGTAAAATAAATGATACAGGGCTCAGGCTCTCTGCCCCAACATTCTAATGCAATCAGATGGGTTGCAAAAATCTGGTGATAGAGTCCCTTTAACACCTTGAACGCAAATGACAACTAACGGTATGTGTGTCATGGTCACTTTATTGGCAATGCTACTGTTATAGCAAATATTTTATACCTTGCTTTGATCATTTAAGGAATTTATATATCTGTATATCTTTGTGATTTGTATTAGATTTTTTTTTATTTAGAAAAGCAATGACACGGCTTATTTGGTAAAATACATTGACCAGGAGATTTAGATGTAGTTTGATTGTTTGGTTGTCAAGATTGTTAGTCCTTTAGTGTTACCCAAGGTGCACCACGTGGAGGCGGACTAACGTTGCTTCATTCTTATATGATGTTAAAATATACGTTCAATCGATTTAACCCTTAACGACCGCACACTGTATGTAAACGGTGGCATTTCAGGGTACTTATTCCTTTCTGACGTTTAAATAAGTCAGAAAGGTAAAAGCCCTGTAGCGCTTCCCCCCCCACCAGTGCCCGAAAATCTCCAGGGTTTCAACTACTGGGGGTAGCTGAGACCTTGCAGATTATAGACCGGGGCTTTTTTTACCGGTACCGGAAATATCATGACCGAACACCGGCAGTGACATTACAAAAAAATGTCACTACCGGTAAAAAATGCCTTCACTTTTATCCGACATGAAAACACATGTCGGATGAAAGTGATACATTAACCACTAAGGCCCCCAAGACCCCCGATACCAGAGGTCTGCCTCCCACCCCCACCTCTGCACCAATCCATCCCAAAATGACGGCAGCGACGGCCGCGAAAACCCACCGCCTCCCCTGCATCTCTATGCGATCTGACATATCACACATGCCAGATCGCATGGAAATTGAATCCCCCGATACCCCTCTGTCCCCTCCGCAGTCCTAGTTAAAGGGATACTTCTGCAAAATCAAGGAACCCTCTAAGTTGAACAGGCACCCTAGAGGTAAGGGGATATCATTTTAGAATATGCCAGAAGTCTTAAGAATACACAAAGAGTCTTATACAATATATCTTTTCAGGACCCCACAGATGGATAAAGAGGACACAAGTCCACCAAAGGTTCCATACTAGGAACTACATTATATTTCATGGACACTTGTACCATCTAGGTTTTAAAATAATAAGTAATCAATTTTTGTATATACAATTTAATTATGATTTTTAGATTGACTTTTTTTAAATTTTAATAAACATCTGGAAGAACGGTCAATTAACACAATGATACTGTATTAATTTAAAGCCATTGATTAAGGATTTTTGGTAGCGCTGAGCCCCTATCTACATATATTTTAGCTAATTTTAGGTGGGACACTACACGGTAAACCCCCCAAGGCTTTCTAGCAGCTACAACCATCTTATACTAGTAATTTTGCCTAATCTATAGATTCCCCTTATAGGTTCCCCTTACAGACTAGCTCCAGTGTATAGCCAAATATCACGATACTATGAGTATGGCAACAGAGCCTATTCTATGCTGGCCAGGCAACTAAAAGACAAAGCATCCACTAGTGCCCCATATGGCATTAGAGATTCAAATTGTCTTGTCAAATATTGTCCTGAAAGGATGGCTCAAACTTTTCATGAATATTACTTCACCCTCTACTCCCTCCCCTCTCCCTTACCAGCATCCCCAACTGACAGAGATGCCTAAGTAGATACATACCTAACCTCGTGCCTGCTCCCTCGACTGCCCCCAGACGCAATAGAAGATTTGAATCAGAGGGTTACAGCTGAGGAGATTAGGGAAACCATTAAAAACTTACCGGCCCATAAAACACCTGGACCGGATAGCCTCCCATATTTGTACTATAAGACATATGAGCTCCTGCTTTCACAGCACATGGTCCTTCTGCTTAATTTTTTATGGAAGGGGCAAAATACCCACCTCAATGCTCCACTCTTATATTCAGTAATCCATAAGGAGGGCAAGTATCCCGTAGACCTTGCCAGCTACCGGCCCATAAATCTGTTGAACTTAGTCCTCAAAATCTTTAATAAAATACTAGATGAGTGGCTAAATAACTGACTCCCACAGCTGATTAATAAGGACCAAGTGGAATTCGTACATTTCCATCAAGTGGGTGACAAAACTAGGCGCATTCTAGACCTGCTTGAGTTTGCAAATAGAGAGGGCGTCGAGGTGATTCTTCTAGGGATGGATGCAGAGAAGGCTTTTGACAGGCTAAACTGGGTGTTAATGTTCTCCATGTTGCGCCATTTCAGCCTGTTGGGGCCTTTCATTATGGCACTGAGGGGTCTCTACTCCTGCCCATCGGCGACAGTCCGAATGCCCCACCCACATTCTAGTAACCTTGATATACCAAATGGCACCCGACAGGGATGCCTATTGTCCTCCTCACTATACGTGCTCAGCATAGAACCCCTAGCAGCCCAGATTTGTAATAATCATAATTTGACTGGGATCCAGATTAGAAGTAAAAATTTTAAAGTAACACTATTTGCCGACTACGTCATGCTTTCTCTAACAAACCCTATAGTCTCCCTCCCCAATTTACAGTCCATATTCAAAGCTTATTCAAACCTATCAGGTTATAAAATCAACTCTGGGAAAACAGAGGAACTGCTGCTTAATATAACGAGACAAAAGTTTATTCATCTAAAGCAATCCTACAAATTTGCCTGGTGCACATCTTCCATAAAATATTTGGGAGTCAATATCACCCTAGAATATAGGGAGTTGTTCAGGGCAAATATCCCTCCTTTGATACAAGACACCGAAGCCCGCCTTAAAAAGTGGTCCCCCATGCCCATCTCCCTTCTAGGTAGAATAGCATCTTCCATAAAATATTTGGTAATCAATATCACCTCAAAATATAGGGAGATGTTCATGGTAAATGTCCCTCCTTTGATACAAGACACTGAAGCCAGACTAAAAAGTGGTCCCCCATGCCCATCTCCCTTCTAGGTAGAATAGCAACACTCAAAATGTCGATTCTTTACCGCTTTGAAACTATCTCAATCAAAGTCCTGCTGAAGGTGCTTAAAAAAATACAATAAATGTTTCTAAAATTCATATGTCATTTGGGACAACACCACATAGCCAATACAGTCCTCTGTGCCCCTAAGTCACAGGGAGGTCTGGCATGCCCAGACATATCTAAGTACTATTATGCAATGCACTTGCACCGCATTCCCTCATAGACAACATTCCCTGCCTACAATAAATGAACGGAAATAGAAAAGCTGTGGCTGGCTCCACGCCACCCTGGTTCTCTGGTGTGGGGTCCGTTGAATGATATACCAAATCAAATACACTCTTGGGCCCTATGGCCTTTACTGGAGAGACTTGGCACTCTGCTAGAATAAAATTTCAGTTAACCTTACATGCATCCTTTCTGACTTCCTTCCTCTGTAACCCACGTATTTCAGACTTCATGAGTGCGGGGGTGGTTCGCAACTTGGCAGTGTTGGGACTTTTCTGTTTTAGAGGCTTGGTGGAACCCTTGATCAGAAAATTCTAATCATTTAGGGACTTAGCTGGCAAACACAAACTACCACAGAATTTGTTTCATTCATGGAAACAAATTACCCATTATTTCCGAACTTAATTGCGTCTACCTGAATCCCTCCCCCCTTCTAGATTCAAACAATTATTTGCCAGGGGCACCTCGACCAGGGGTTTTCAGACATATACTCCATCTTAGGGCCCTTTCACATCAGCGTTTTTTTGAAATCGCGGCAGATGCGGTGAAAAAAACGCATCTGACGCGATTACCGCATACCGGCTGCACTTGCGGCGCGGTTGCGGTTTTTTCCATGCAAAGTATAGGCGGACTTGCACGGCAAGTGCGGTATTGCACTTGCGGCAGGTGCGGCCGCGAAAAAAACCGCGGTCAGCCGCGGTTTTTTTCACGGCCGCACCTGCCGCAAGTGCAAAACCGCACTTGCCGCACCTGCCGCAAGTCCGCCTATACTTTGCATGGAAAAAACCGCAACCGCGCCGCAAGTGCAGCCGGTATGCGGTAATCGCGGCAGATGCGGTTTTTTCACCGCATCTGCCGCGATTTGAAAAAAAACGCTGATGTGAAAGCACCCTTACATGACCCAGACCCCCTGAATCCCATACACATTCATACATGCAGAGATGGGAGAGATGGTTGGGTTGTACTTTAACACGCCAAAAGAGGTAAGTGATATGGTTTTGTGCTTTTGGAACTTCAATTAATATCCTCTTTAAAGAAAATCAGATTAAGATCTTAATGACATGGTACCACACCCCTGAATTGTTGTATAATATTGACCAGTCCATCCCTGATATTTGCTGGAGATGCCTGCGTGGGTGGAGCATCCCTGTACCATATCTTTTAAACTTGCCTGGGAATAGCTGGTTATTGGAATGAGGTTGAGAGATTGGTGGGGGAGTCATGGGTATAGCTGTCCCTCTGGACCTCCTGGCCTACTTGCTGAACCTGTTACCACCAGGATTAGAAAAAACCAAGGGCTAAATTATTAATGCACCTCGTAACAGCTGTCAAATGTCTGATTTCATTGTTTTGGAGCGGAACAGCGGCTCCTACCCTGTCTGATTTATATACATGGATAAATAATATCCATTTCATGGAAAAGATGACTGCAAATTTACACAATACTATGGAACAATTCAACAAAATCTGGATATATTTGACTATATTCCAAGAAGACTTCCATTTATGATGGATAAAAATATAAACCTGACATACTTTTTTTTGCCGGATTATCCCTGAGACTCTGTAGGCTCTATGAAACCTGGACTTTATCTAATGCTACATACTCTGACCAGATACTCCACCATTCTATTTATGATGGGACTCTCTCACCCTCTCCCCTTTTCTTTTTGATATTTACCTAAAATGAGTTCATATTCTGTAGAACATACCTTGTTCTCTGTTTGTGATTGTCATATGTTGATGACTAACAGAAAAAGTTTAATAAAAAACAAAGTTGAAAAAAAATACACACCAATCTTTCATCAGGATAAGCTGGTGAAAAAGTGTTAGAAAAGAATACTATCCAAATTTCAGCAAAAAAAGCACCCACCATAGGTTCCATAGTCTATCCTAGCCTTTTTGTAAAAGAAAAGAAAAGTCAAAAGCATAATTGGTTAAACCTTACTGGTTTCTACAATTGTGGTCAAAATATTTGCATAAGCTGTAGTCATGCCAATAAATGTAAAGAGTTCATACCTAGTAGTACAGGTGCAATTTACCCTTAAAGAAATTTTATAAACTGTAATACAACAGGAGTAGTTTAACAGAATGTCTGGAGTGTCATTTACAGTATGTAGGACGTACCATCGGGCCCCTCAAAAAGAGAATTAGAATTCATATGTCAGATGCAGTGGGCAAATTAAGATTAAATGTGTCCTCTCTCTCTAGACATTTTGTGACGAAACATGGGGGTGACACCTCATCACAAAAATTATGTGGGATTGAGAAAGTAAGGAGACCATTGGGAGGGGGCAATTTGAGGAGAAAGATCTTAAATCAGGAAACATTCTGGATGTCGAAGATGAATACCAGACATTCTACAGGTGGGAATATCAGGTGAGATTTAGTGCTCCACTATAACTGAGCCATAATAATCCTGTGAAATTACGACATACAAGGATGCAAAACTCCACAAGGGTATTAATTTATATGTACTTAAACTCCTATTTAGATCTGGGGAAGGCTCCATGTAGAAACACTTGAACCCCAAAAAAAACTAGTGAGACAAAAAACATTTGTTTGGTTTAGAATCTGTGTGTTTGTCCATGGGTACATCAGTATTAGCTGAATATACTGATAATTATATTGTATGTGATGATTTTGGGTTCATAGTGTTATATCGAAGCAAGTTCTAAAAATAAATAAATAGATAAATGGAGATTGATAACCGAAGTGGTTGTTGGAGGACGCAGGGATTGATTATAAATGAATGGGAAGCCCTCGTAGCAAGGTAATAAAACTTTACATATTGTATGGATGAATAGGAAATAAATATTTGATAAAAAGTACTCATAACTAATAAGAAATAATGCTCAAACCTGGTGTACATTGTCGGTGGAATGTCCACGTAAAAATGACAAGCATACATTGGAGTTACAAAGTAGCGGGTTTCATTTTTAGCACTGCTTGGGTAACCGATTTAATAACTGAATAAGGAAAACTGAAGTATAGATTAAAACAATAGGAAAATAGAAGAGAGAAATAAGTAATAAAGAAAGTGTAAATATGACTAATGTGATAAAGAGATAATAGATGAAATGCCTTATAATGAGAGATCTATTGTGTATATGTAAAGTGACAATTATTTTGTTATCTGTCATTGCAGTAATAGTCTATTCAATATCGGAATCTACTAGTGCGTCTCAATAAGTTAGAATATTACCAAAAATCAATATCACATTGCCATGTTTCAGGGCCTTACTGGGAGTCCTGAAACACGTTGACTAATAAATGAATATTATATTCACCCTTTGATGTCTCGTGGAATACGGCAACACGATTTTTAACCCTTCATCCTCCCTACTTTAATTTTCTGAAATAATGACCTTTAAATTTTCATTAGTGTAATCCATAATCATTAACATTAACAGAAATAAACCCTTGAAATAAATCGCTCTGTTTGTAATGACTATGTATTATATGCGTTTCACTTTATGTACTGAATTACTGAAATAATAAATTTTTTGATGATCTTCTAATTCATCGAGATACACTAATATATAACTAAGGGATCTTTTAATGTTTATGAGGGTCTATGTTAATGCTGAATACATCTTGATCACCTGTGAGTATATATACAGTCATGGCCAAAAGTATTGACACCCCTTCAATTCTGTCAGATAATACTCAGTTTCTTCCTGAAAATGATTGCAATCACAAATTCTTTGGTATTATTATCTTCATTTAATTTGTCTTCAATGAAAAAACACAAAAGAGAATGAAGCAAAAAGCAAAACATTGATCATTTCACACAAAACTCCAAAAATGGGCAGGACAAAAGTATTGGCACCCTCAGCCTAATACTTGGTTGCACAACCTTTAGCCAAAATAACTGCGATCAACCACTTTCGGTAACCATCAATGAGTTTCTTACAATGATCTGCTGGAATTTTAGACCATTCTTCTTTGACAAACTGCTCCAGGTCCCTGATATTTGAAGGGTGCCTTCTCCAAACTGCCATTTTTAGATCTCTCCACAGGTGTTCTATGGGATTCAGGTCTGGACTCATTCCTGGCCACCTTAGATGTCTCCAGTGCTTTCTCTCAAACCATTTTCTAGTGCTTTTTGAAGTGTGTTTTGGGTCATTGTCCTGCTGGAAGACCCATGACCTCTGAGGGAGACCAGCCTTCTCACACTGGGCCCTACATTATGCTGCAAAATTTGTTGGTAGTCTTCAGACTTCATAATGCCATGCACACGGTCAAGCAGTCCAGTACCAGAGGCAGCAAAGCAACCCCAAAACATCAGGGAACCTCCGCCATGTTTGACTGTAGGGACCGTGTTCTTTTCTTTGAATGCCTCTTTTTTTCTCCTGTAAACTCTATGTTGATGCCTTTGCCCAAAAAGAGAGAACATTCTTCCAAAACGTTTTAGGCTTTCTCAGGTAAGTTTTGGCAAACTCCAGCCTGGCTTTTTTATGTCTCGGGGTAAGAAGTGGGGTCTTCCTGGGTCTCCTACCATACAGTCCCTTTTTATTCAGACGCCGACGGATAGTACGGGTTGACACTGTTGTACCCTCGGACTGCAGGGCAGCTTGAACTTGTTTGGATGTTGGTCGAGGTTCTTTATCCACCATTCGCACAATCTTGTGTTGAATTTTCTTGTCAATTTTCTTTTCTGTCCACATCTAGGGAGGTTAGCCACGGTGCCATAGGCTTTAAACTGTTTGATGACACTGCGCACGGTAGACACAGGAACATTCAGGTCTTTGGAGATGGACTTGTAGCCTTGAAAGTGCTCATGCTTCTCACAATTTGGTTTCTCAAGTCCTCAGACATGTTCTGTTTGGTCTTTCTTTCTTTTCTCTCATGCTCAATGTGGTACACACAAGGACACAGGACAGCAGTTGAGTCAACTTTAATCCATGTCAACTGGCTGCAAGTGTGATTTAGTTATTGCCAACACCTGTTAGGTGCCACAGGTAAGTTACAGGTGCTGTTAATTACACAAATTAGAGAAGCATCACATGATTTTTCTAACAGTGCCAATACTTTTGTCTAACCCCTTTTTTATGTTTGGTGTGGAACTATATCCAATTTGGCTTTAGGACAATTCTTTTTGTGTTTTTTTCATTGAAGACAAATTAAATGAAGCTAATAATACCAAAGAATTTGTGATTGCAATCATTTTCAGGAAGAAACTGAGTATTATCTGACAGAATTTCAGGGGTGTTAATACTTTTGGCCATGACTGTATTAACATTTTCCTATGGGTATACCCGGGGATGATCCCTTAAGACACTTCAGCTATATGTAAAAAACTAGTAGATATATTTGATTTGGGTAAAAAAAATTAATATCATCTATAACTTCCCAAACAAAACTTCACAGAAAGGGAAAGAGCTCCCAGTTATGGGGATCTCACGCCAGGAAATAACAGCAATTAATAAAAACGATGAAGTAAGGGTAAATTAAATAAAAATTATTTGGAATATGAGTACAAAAATAAAAACATATAAATAAATTTGAAAGGGGTATATATAGGGGAATAAGAAGACTAAAGGATGGTGTATACAAATGAGTAATGGCCACTTTACACGTCCCAACATCGTTTCGATATTGGATACAACGGCACGGCAGCACACATTTTTTTGGCTGAAATCCAAGATTGCATAGGAGATGTCACACTGGGAGATATCGGCAGGAAACACAACTGCGATGTATACGCCCCCTTGTACGAGCGACCCAGGAACGACCATTTAACAGGGGAGTGAATAGGGGAAGTTGGTCTCCAAGTCGGTGTTGGGCTGTCACACAGTACAATCCTGCCAGATCGTCCATCCAATATCGGGCAGTTGGAGAGCCTGCACAATTCTTCCCCGATATCGTTTTGGCATCGTTCTTGCGTCGCATTCCAAATTTACACCATACAACGCATGAAGATATCGACGCCAACGCACGAACCACATGATTTTTTGTCGAAGTTGGACGACGATATCGGGACATGTAAAGTGGCCATAATAGTAGCATTATGATGGGAAAGTGGAAAACCTTTACCAATTGAAATTAACTTGTCCCTTTTTTGTCTTCTTAGCCCTAAGCTCAGACTAGAGAAACCTTTCTGAATGACGGTTCCCGTGAATGGGAAGCTTGATAATTTATTTGACACCTGTTTGAACACCGGGCTTAATCAATTAGTGGAAACCTGTTAGTGTACTCTGTTTTACTGCAATCGCTTACAATATCGCTCACATCGCTGGTGAGATGTCACACAGACAGACTCACCAGCGATGTGGACCAGCGAGATCGCTGGTTACTATGGTACACATCGGGTTACTAGGCACCGCGCGTCGCTTAGTAACCCGATGTGTACCATAGTTACCATCTCCCAGCATAGGCTCTGCCGCTGGGAGATCGTTCATCGTGGTGTTATACACCATGATGAAGCATATCGTTAAATCGTTCATCGCTAGATCTGAGCTCCGGAGCTCAGATCTGCAATGTCACGATCAAGCGATTTTACATAGTAAAATCGCTTGATTACATGCAACGATGCCAAAACGATATCGCTTAAGCGATCAAAACGCAGATCGCTTAAACGATATCTAGCTATTTATCTTAGCATGTGACGGCCGCTCAAGTGAATCTTTGTGAGGGGCTTTTTTTATTGTGGCAAGCTGTAGCTTTTATTGACACTAGTATTGGCTGCATAAAATGGTTTGATCGTTTTTTATTGCATCTTCTTTGGGAACTGTAGTGACCGAACAAAAGCAAGTCTTGATTTTTTTCTCTTTATGGCGTTTTCTGTTTATTTTTTCATTTAACACATTAGACTTTCACTGACGCAGCACTAGCAAATATATGTTTGTTATATTTCTTTATTTTTAATGGTGTGAAGATGGTTATTTTATTATCTTAATTTTTTGCAAATATTAAGAAGCTAAATTTATAATTTATTTTTTAATGTCTTAGAAGACTTGAACTTATGATTGCCTGAAACTAAAATAGTGCAATATACAAACAAAAATGATGTTTTCCAATACAAAACATGGTCATAGGCTGCACTTCACATCAGGACACAGATGGCAGCCATAGGGGCCTTTAGCCGGCCTCTGGCTGCCGTGACAACCCATTGTAGATGTTACCTGCCGTCCCATGCATATGGCACCGAGTTTGTCAGGACACCACCTTACCTGGGGGAATAGTGATATTGAGCGCATGACACTGTTCAGTGTGCAATATGGAGGATTCCCTTTCATTTAAATATTAAGATTTCCATTGAGATCAAGTTCGGGATAATTTGTAGTGTGATTAGGGATGAGCGAGTAGTTCGGTATTCAGGTTTGGATTATTCTAGCAGAATAGTTTTTATTTATTCGGATATTTGTTACAAATAGTGAACATGATGCAAGTCAATGGGAAACTCACTATTTGGGACAAATATCTGTATAGTAAAAAGTATTTGGTTAAACTTATCCAAACCTGAATAGCGAACCACTCGCTCACCACCAATTGTGATATCTTATGAGGAAGTTGTACTAATCATTGCTTTGTAGAGACATCTCCAAAAGATTAAGAAACAAATGTATTGACCACTTATAATTGTCTCATATGAGGGTGTTGAACCTAGTACTTTAAGGTTTTTCAAGTCACCAAATATACGGCCTTTAGTGGAGCTGTTGATATTGCCCCTTGTATATCATTAAGATAGTGTATCCACTATTGTACTTGGAGATAATTTCACTAAACAACATTTATGAAATGTCCTGTATAAAGGTCTGACCAACCGGATGTGATGAGGCCTTATCCTATACCATTAAAAGCATCTCAGCAAACAGGCATTTTTCAATGACACATGGAATATAGAACCCTCTGCGTATGGAACCAAGTGGCATCAACAAAAGAACCTAACATAACTAATTTTTCTGATTATGCACACTTGACCCTAAACAGCATTTTTTGGGTGTTTTTAATTTATTTTTTGAAAGTGGTCACCTTACAAGTTAAAAAAAGGACAATTTTATAGAAACCAATTATCTTTAGGGTCATTTTTTTATATACTAATTCTATTTTAAATAAACATTTTTCCATTATTTTTTAAGTACTTCCCACCCTCCACTTTACATTTTTACAAATTCTATTAAACTTCTCTATTTTTTACCTTTTTACTAAGTCCCATTATGGGAATTAAATATTTTACACTGTGATAGTTTGTCTATTTCTCAGTAAAAATTCATTAGAGCTGTTACAATAGCACTAGGCCAGCTAGCAACCATTGGCACCTCCCGATCATGAAGCAGGTGTTTTGATGGGGTGAGAGAGGGTACCCCTTCACTCTGATAACCAACTAGATGTCGCTGTTGACAGTGGTATCTAGTGGGATCATTGGTCCTGGAACAATAGGACTGTTACAGCAAGGTGCCAGCTGTAGAATACTCTCATTTGTAGGGTCCTATATCGTTCTTTCTCAGCGAAATCATAATGTTGCCCGAGGAATAGAGATCCTTAATGACTACCTTAGAAAAGGCTTTTTGATGATCATTTATGGATTAAATGTTAAAAATGTAAAGTAATATGCTTTTGTTTTCTTTTGAGAAACTCTTACTTTATGCATCCATTGTGTCTATCACAACGCGCAAGAGGCACTTTCACCACACATCTGGAGTACACCACCAAGAGAGATCTCGAATCCTTGTCAACTTCCAAACCAACGATTCTTTGTTCTTCTTCCTTCTCACCACATCTGCAAACAAGTAGAAAAAGTTGTATGATTTTACAGTAACATACAAATCACAGAAAGTTAAGGGGGTTATCCTAAAACAAATTGAATATTAAATGAAAAATGTAAAAATGTGATAATACACCCCATTATTTTAGCCAAATCAGAGAAAAAAAAACACATTACTTTACAGTGTAATATCTGTTACTCTAATATCTACATTATCTCATATCTATCTACCCATTTCATATATATGGTATATCTCTGCTGTCTATCTATCTATCTATCTATCTATCTATCTATCTATCTAATATATATGTTCCTATCTTGAACCCTTTCAAGGTAAATATGTCCCCCATCCTGAGCTCCTTCATGGTAAATATGTCTCCCTTCCTGGTATATATGTGCACATCCTGTGCCTCTTCCTGGTATAAATATCCCCATTCTGGTATATATGTTTCTCTTGATAGTAAATATGTCCACCATCGTGCAAGCTGCCTGGCATGTATGTCCCCATTCTGGTCCCCTTCCTGATATATATGTCTCCTATCCTGCCATATATGTCCCCGTCCTGGTATATATGTCCCCATCCTAATATATTTGTCCTAATCTGGGCCCTTTCAAGTATAAATAGTCCCCGTACTGCCTCTAACGGTATAAAAAAAAAGCTACTCACCTCTCCTGCTCCCACATCATACGATGTCCTGCTCTGTAGCTGGCACAGTGGGTTGCAGCTGACAACAATGGCGTCGCATTACGTCACGGCCATGTGCCCCTAGGTACAGGTGCACCACGTAAGCTGCTTGCTTCAATGAGTACATGAACAGCAATGCATTTCAGCTGAATGTCCAGTTGAAGTAGGCATTGGGGTTGGCGGACCCCGTCCACCCCCGGTTGAGACTGTAATCGTTATGCCCCAGTTTATATCATGTACACAGTATTATCTATCTATCTATCTATCTATCTATCTATCTATCTATCTATCTATCTATCTATCTATCGCCTATATCATATTGAGACAGAGACAGAGAGACAGAGACAGATTGAGACAGAGAGACTCATTGCCAGAGAAAGTAAAAATCATCCCAAAATATTTTTTAACTACATAAATAGTAAGAAACTAAAAAATGATGATGTTGGCCCCTTTAAAATCAATCTGGGTAAAATGGTGGATGAGGATGAGGAAAAAGCCAATATGCTAAATTACTTTTTTTCAACAGTATTTACACAAGAAAATCCCATGACAGACAATATGATCAGTGATAACAAAAACTGTCAATTAAATGTCACCTGCTTAACCCAAGAGGAAGTACGGCATCGTCTAAAAATCAAATATATATATAGTATAGTATATATATGCTATACTGCAGTATCTGAAGAAAAATAACCTCATGACCCAATATCAACATGGTTTTACGAGGGACCGTTCCTGTCAAACTAATCTGATAAGCTTCTATGAAGAAGTAAGTTCTGGACTGGACCAAAGAAATGCAGTGGATGTGGTGTATATGGACTTTTCAAAAGCTTTTGATACGGTGCCACACAAAAGGTTGATACATAAAATGAGAGCAATGGGGATAGGGGAAAATATGTGTAAGTGGGTTAAAAACTGGCTTAGCGATAGGAAACAAAGGGTGGTCATTAATGGAACACACTCAGAATGGGTCACAGTTAACAGTGGGGTACCACAGGGGTCAGTGTTGGGCCCACCTCTTTTTAATATATTAATGACCTTGTAGGGGGCATACAGAGTAGAATCTCAATATTTGCAGATGACACTAAACTCTGCAGGGTAATCAATACAGAGGAGGACAATTTTATATTACAGGAAGATTTATGTAAACTTGAAGCTTGGGCTGATAAATGGCAAATGAGCTTTAAATGTAAGGTCATGCACTTGGGCAGAGGAAACAAAAGGTATAGTTATGTGCTTAATTGTAAAACACTGGGCAAAGCTGTCACTGAAAAAGACCTGGGTGTATGGGTAGATGACAAAATCACATTTAGTGGCCAGTGTCAGGCAGCTGCTGCAAAGGCAAATAAAATAATGGGATGCATTAAAAGAGGCATAGATGCTCATGAAGAGAACATAATTTTACCTCTATACAAGTCACTAGTGCGACCACACTTAGAATACTGTGTACAATTCTGGTCTCCGGTGTATAAGAAAGACATAGCTGAACTAGAGCGGGTCCAGAGAAGAGCGACCAAGGTTATTAGAGGACTGAGGGGTCTGCAATACCAAGACAGGTTATTAAACTTGGGGTTATTTAGCTTGGAAAAATGAAGGCTTAGGGGTGATCTTATAATAATGTATAAATATATGAGGGGAGAGTACAGAGAACTTTCTAATGATCTCTTTACTCTCAGGCCTAAGACGTGGACAAGGGGCATCCTCTACGTCTGGAGGAAAAAAGGTTTAATCATAATCACAGACGCGGATTCTTTACAGTAAGAGCAGTGAGACTGTGTAACTCTCTGCCACATGATGTTGTAATGAGTGACTCACTACTAACATTTAAGAAGGGCCTGGATGCCTTTCTTGAAAACTATAATATTATCAGTTATACATACTAGATTCTTTGATAGGGCGTTGATCCAGGGAATTAGTCTGATTGCCATATCTGGAGTCAGGAAGGAATTTTTCCCCCAATGTGGAGCTAGTGTTGCCACATGGTTTTTTTTGCCTTCCTCTAGATCAACATGTTAGGCTATGGGTTGAACTAGATGGACTTAAAGTCTTCCTTCAACCTTAAAAACTATGTTACTATGTTACTATGATTTCCCTCATATCAATGTATTTATCCACATCATATCTACATTATCTATCTACAGTATCTATCTAGAGTATAATATCTACATATTGCCTAACTCATATCTCTCTATTATCATATCTACATCTTATAGGTATCTAATGTCTATCTAATGTCATATCTATCCATATAATATCTACTGCATCTATTAGACCCAGTGGCGTAACTAGAGTCTGATGGGCCCCGGCGTGAAATTTAGACCTGCCTCCCCCCCAAACCACACCCTTGCACACGTTAATCAGATGTATGGGCCCTGTGTAACGTTCTAAATCCTATAAAGACTCACAAATTGACCTCTCTACCCCTTCATTATAGGTATTAATGTACCTCATCCTGTTATATATGGTCCTCAACATAGTGTATATGTCCCCAATCCTGGTATATATGGTCTTCCTCCTCCCACCACCATAGTCCTCTAATTATTAGAATGCATCACCATATTCCTCCACATATTTCTAATACCTCCCATAGTCTCCCATTCATAAGGTAGCCCCCATAGTCATCCAATTATTATAATGTATCCCCATTATCCTCCAAATAATATAATGCAGCCTCATAGCCCTCCATATAGTATAATACAGCCTCACAGCCCTCATCATAGAATAATGCAGCCTCATAATTCTCCATATAGCATAATGTAGCCTCATATCTCTCCATATAGTGCCGCCTCATAACCCTCCATGTAGTGCAGCCTCATATAATGCAGCCTCATATCTCTCCATATAATGCAGCCTCATAACTCTTATAGTGTAGCCTTACAACTCTCCATATAGTGCAGCCGGATATCTCTCCATATAGTGCAGCCTCATATCACTCCATATAGTGCAACCTTATATAAGCAGCATCATATCTCTCCATAAAGTGCAGCCTCATATAGTGAAGCCTCATATCTCTCCATATAGTGCAGCCTCATATCTCTCCATACAGTAGAATGCACCCCCTCCTCCCCACATAATCCTCTGGCTACTGTGTACTTAGTTATTAAAAAAACGTAGTTATTAAAATAAATCTGTACTTACCTCTCCCGATTCCCCTGATGTTCCAGTCTCCTTGCAAAAACTTAAGACTCAGGAGGAGGAGGAGGAGGCGGTGCCAGCGTGTGTTCCACTGTGGACATCATAAAGCAGGAAGTGCCACCTACTCTTAGTGTGGAGGAGGCAGCACCAGCCTGCTAAATGCGTTCCACAGTGGAATGCACATGGAAAGCTGGCCATGGTAAGAGGATATTAGGGGCGGGGTGGGGTGGCAGCAGCAGTAGGAAGTAGGAGGCTCACCTCCCCTCCCTGACACAGAGGCCCCAAAACGGTGTGTGCTGCCGCGCTGTGAAATAGATGTGTCCGCATCAAGGTTTAGTTCTTGGACCACTACTTTTCCCCATCTACACCCTCAGCTTGAGACAGCTCCTGGAGTCCCACAGCTTTCAGTACCATCTTTACGTTGATGATATGCAGATCTACCTCTCTGGACCTAACATCACCTCCTTACTAACCAAAATCCCACAATGCCTGTCTGCTATTTCATCCTTCTTTTCTGCTTGCTTTCTAAAACTGAACATGGACAAAACAGAATTCATCATCTTTCCCCCATCTCACTCTACCCCTCCACTAGACCTATTCATGAAAGTCAATGACTGCTCACTCGCCCCTGTCTTGCATGCTTGGTGCCTCGGAGTGATACTTGACTCTGACCATTCCTTCAAGCCAGATATCCAAGTCCTTGCCACCTCCTGTCGAAAACCACTCAAAAATATTTTCCGGATCTGTACATTCCTTGACCAAGATACAGCAAAAACACTTGTACATGCCCTCATCATCTAAAACCTCAATTATTGTAACCTCCTGCTCTCTGGCCTCCCCTCCCCTCTAGCACTCTTTCACCACTCCAATCTATCCTAAACTCTGCTGCCAGTCTAATCCACCTGTCTCCCTGCTATTCCCCAGTCTCTCCACTCTGCCAAGCCCTTCTCCTCTCTGCCAAGCCCAATTCTCAGAGGCTCCGGTTCAAAACCCTAACTATGACACACAAAGCCATCCACAATCTGTCTCCTCCGTACATCTGCAGCATCGTCTCCCAATACCTAACCTCACGCAACCTGTGATCCTCTCAATAATTCCTTCTCTACTCCCCTACCTCTTCTTCCCACAACCGCATACAAGATTTCTCCCGTGCATCCGCTATACTCTGGAACTCTCTGCCCCAACACATCAGACTCTCACCTCCCGTGGAAATCTTCAAAAGAAACTTGAAGTCTCACCTCTTCCGACAATCCTACAACCTACAGTGAGCCTCAGTCCACCAAACCACCGCTCGACCAGCTCTACCCTCTCCTACTGTATACTCACCCATCTCTTGTAGACTGTAAGCCCTCACGGGCAAGGTCGTCTCTCTTTCTGTACTTTGTGTGCCTTATATTGTTAATGTATATTGTACTTGTATATGTATACCCTTTACAAAGGTAAAGCTCTATGGAATAAACTGCACTAGAATAATAAATAACAATAATAATATGATTCTTGAATAATACTTTTTTTGTAATAGAATCTCTCATTGGAATTCAGAAACCTAGTTACGAACATACCTGTCTGCAGGGTATGTCTGGATCTCTTCAAGCAGGATGCTGTTCCTGTAGATACCACTTTCAAATACACTCAATTTTGGAGTCAGAAGATACTTTAGGACAATTCCAGAGTTGGAGGCAAGAAAAATAACAGTTTCATTTCCAAAAAGACCACAGGATGCATCCACCGCAATGTGCGTTAGCTGGTCCCTGAAAAGGTACAAAATGGAATTTTACTTTTGATGAATTTCTCAACTATTTTCTCACTAAATCACTATGCTGAATTTTGCATAATAACACTTAAAGGGAATCTGTCGGCAGATTTTTGCTACCTCATCTGATAACAACAATATAGGCAAAGAGACCTTGACTCCATTGAGGTATTACATAGATTAGTGGCTAAAGCCATTCTCCCACAATCAAATCATTTTTCAGGCATGTAGTAGTGCTGGGAGACCTGGACTCGTCCACACCAGGCTCTCAACAGATATTGTGCATTTACTGTGAGGTGTCTATAATAGCAGGGGATTGCCTTGTGTGAATTTCTAGTCCTGCATTTTTAATCTTAGGGTAATAAAACCATTACGTTAACTAATCAATATCACAGACCATGATAAGAAAAGCACAGTTGCTTTTTGTTCTTCAACTCTTACATCATGCTGTCCTCAGCTTACATAACAAAAAACTTGCTGTCAGTTTCCCTTTGAAGCTCAGAACTAGACAACACAATTTATTGTCATTATGTAAATTCCAACTGTTAATTCACATAAAGTACTTCTGTAACTACTACTACTAATTATTATTATTGATAGACTGTTTATTCTTAGTTTACACTTTGTGAGGTAGCGACATTGGTTGGCACAACAGAAGGCAGGGACCCAGGCACAGTTCACACAGCACACAGTTTATTGATACAGTTCCTCTTATGCGCAAACCTCCGGGTTCCGGGACGCAGCCGGAAATACTTCATACAACCATCATATTGGCACATGAACCCTTATCACAGGGGTCTCTCTGGTCTAGGTCTCACCGAGATCAAGCCCTCCGGGCTAGGCTGTGTTGTCTCAGCACACAACCTCTGCAAACTCTAGACCTGGCCGCTCACTAGCCTCATCTGTGTTCCCTCAAATCAAAGTTCCACTCAGAGAAGAAGCACACCCTGTGTTCCTGCCTAGCTTTTAACCCCGTGCCTACCTCTCGGGAATCCTCCATGAACCCGGAGTGGAGTGCTTCCTATATGTGGAGGGAGCACAACCTGGGAGACACATACCGGTCGTCACAGATCATCCCGGTCACTGTCTCATGCAACCCCCTTCAGTTCAAGCGCGTGGGGTTGAACTCCAGCCACCAAACACGGGCCACGAGACAAGGCATCAGCGTTGCCCTGCAACCTCCCAGCCCGGTGTTTGACTGTAAACTGAAAGTTCTGTAGGGAAAGGAACCACCTGGTAACTCGGGCGTTCCGTTCCTTGGCGGACCTTATCCAGACCTGCGGGGAGTGGTCCGTCACAAGCCGAAACTGCCGCCCCAACAGATAATATCGCAGGGACTCCAAAGCCCACTTAATGGCCAAGCACTCCTTCTCCACAACGCTATAGTTCCGCTCAGGAGGGGGGAGCTTCCTACTTAAGTAGGTGACGGGGTGTTCATCCCCCTGGACCACCTTGGACAGCACCGCCCCCAGCATGACCTCCGAGGCATCCGTCTGCACAATAAACTCCTTCTGAAAATCGAGGTTGACAAGAACTGCCTGTCAACACAGGACCCCTTCAGTGTGCGGGAGTCCTCGTCCTGCGGAGTCCAGCGAACCATGACGGACTTCTTACCCTTGAGCAGGTCCATCAAGGGGGCTGACAATCCAGCAAAATTGGGAACAAACCATCTGTAGTATCCCATGATACCTAGGAACGCCATGACCTGCTTCGTGGTCAGGGGTCGGGGCCACTTCTGGATCTCCTCAACTTTGTTGATTTGGGGCTTGATTACTCCTTGGCCTATCATATACCCCAAATAGCGGGCCTCCATGAGCCCCAAAGCACACTTCTTGGGATTGGCCGTCAACTCAGCTGTACGAAGCGCAACCACCACGGCCTGTACCTGAACCAGGTGGGTCTGCTGCTCGGTGCTATAGATAATGATATTGTCAAGGTACGCTGATGCATATGCCTGCTGGGGTTCCAGCACCAGGTCCATCAGCCTCTGGCACATGGCCGGGGCACCATGTAAAAAAAAAGGCAAGATGACGTAGTGAACTAGACCCTCAGGCGTTAAAAAAAAAGCGGCTTTCTCCTTGGCTGACTCCGACAGTGGCACCTGCCAGTACCCCTTGGTCAGGTCGAGCGTAGTGAAATACCGCGCCTGTCCCAGCCTGTTGAGCAGCTAAACCCACCCGGGGCATGGGATAAAGATCAAATTTGGATACCTCATTGAGCTTCCTAAAGTCATTACAGAATCGTAAGGAGCCGTCCGGCTTGGGTATTAGTACAATGGGACTGGCCCATTCACTCTTAGACTTTTCAATCACCCCTAAGTGGAGCATCTTTTTCACCTCCTCCGAGATGGCTTGTCTTTGAGCTTTTGGGACCCTGTAAGGCTTCAAGCGTACCTTAATGCGAGGCTCGGTGACAATATCATGCTGTATAAGGTTTGTCCTACCAGGCAGATCTGAGAAGACATCCGGGTTCTGCTGAACCAATCGTCTGGCCTCTCGCATTTGTTGTTTGGTGAGGCCGTCTCCTATCCTTACTTCCGGCTCGTTTTTCCCGGGGGTCACTGGACCCAGGGATGAGCGCCCGGAAGAGGAGAGAGACGGAAAAAGGTCAGCCATCAGGCCTTCCCGTTCCTTCCATGGTTTTAACAGGTTGATATGGTATATCTGCTCTGGTTTCCTTCTTCCTGGCTGAAATGCTTTATAGTTGACAACCTTTTCCCGGATTTCATAGGGGCCCTGCCACTTCGCTAGAAACTTGCTTTCCGCTGTGGAGACTAACACCAATACCCGATCCCGTGGGTTAAAGGACCATACTGTAGCCTTTCTATTGTACCTGGCACTTTGTGCTGCCTGCACGTCCTGCAAATGCTCTTTCACTATCGGCATGACCGCGGCTATTCGGTTCTGCATCCTCAAAATATGTTCAATCATGCTTTTATGGGGGGTTGGTTCCTGCTCCAATGTTTCCTTAGCCAGGTCCAAAAATCCTCGTGGATGTCGCCCGTACAACAATTCGAATGGCGAAAACCCCGTGGACGATTGAGGTACCTCCCGGACTGCAAACATGAGAAACGGGAGCAACATATCCCAGTCTGTCCCATCTTTTAAGACTACCCTTTTCAACATGGATTTCAAGGTTTTATTGAACCGTTCCACCAACCTGTCCGTTTGAGGATGGTACACCGACGTACGCAACTGCTTAATCTGGAGTAGTCTGCTTAGTGACTTTGGACATGAATGGGGTCTCCTGATCCATAAGGATCTCCTTGGGCAACCCCACCCGACAGAACACGGCAAACAACTCCCGAGCAATAAGCTTAGCTGCAGTATGTCTGAGGGGTATCGCCTCGGGGTAACGGGTGGCGTAATCGACTATCACTAGGATGTGTTGGTGTCCTCGGGCAGATTTTACGATGGGTCCCACAAAATCCTTGGCTATCCGCTCAAAAGGGACTTCTATAATGGGCAAGGGACCAAAGGACTGCGGAAGTGAGCCAGGGGTGCGGTGAGTTGGCACTCCGGGCAGGTCTCGCAGTACTTTTTCACCTCCCGAGGACTGCGGGCCAATAAAACCGTTGCAACAGCCGCTCCTGCGTTTTCTTAGCCCCTAGGTGGCCACTCATAAGGTGTTTATGAGCCAAGTCGAGGACCCGCTGGCGATATGGCTGGGGTAACAACAATTGCTCCACGACATCCCCCCGTATATTATCCACTTGGTAGAGTAAATCCTGCTTGAGGGCGAAATGGGGGTATCTTACCTGGGCACCAGGCACCTGTGCCACCCCATCGATTTCAATCACCCGACTCCGGGTGTGTACTAACGTAGGATCCTGGAGTTGGGCCATCCTGAAAGTACCTGGAGATGCCCCCAGCTCCGGGATTGGCTCGTCTGATCCGAGCTCGCCTGCCAATACCTCTACGGACGACCTATCGGGGTCACACTCTGTCCCTTCCGTGGTGACCCCTACGGCAGGTGTAACAGACTCGGGATCGTCAGGCTCAGGCCCCAGACCATCCTTGACCTGAGGGGTCTTGGAGGGACCCTTGTATAGAGCCCAGAAAAAAGACAGATCCCTCCCCAGGATCACGTCATAGGGAAGGTTAGTCATCAGTCCCACTTCATGCTGTATCTGTCTGCACGGAGCCGTAATGGTGACCACCCCAGTAGGGTAGTGTCGGAGGTCTACATGTATGCATAACACCCCCACGGTACGCCCAGTGACCTTCACACCAGTGATTAGGTCTGGCCACATGAGGGTCACTTAAGCTCCCCGAATCCAACAAGCCTGTCACCTGGCATCCGTTAATCCGTACTTGGCAAAAATGCAGATCAGACCCTGGAGTAATAAGGCCGGCTGTACACACCGAGTGAGCATACATTGACCCCCGCCGAGGATATCCACAGTCCATGGTCTCCGTGGTGAGTGGACATTGAGCTCCCAAATGTCCAACCCGCTGGCAGCGCCAACATCTGATAGGGAAAGAACCTGTCTTTTAGGGTACAGGCCTTTTCGGACCCCTGGAGCAGCGGGAGAGGACTCCTGCGGGACATAGGCGGTCTCCTGCACAGGTCCCGGCAAGGGATCCTTGGCTTGGAGTTTGGAGGAGGCCGGCTGACGGGCAGCACGCATTGTTCCAGTGTCCCGTATCAAGTCCTGCGTAGCCACATGTCGCTCCACCAGGCACACTAATTGATCCAGGGTACTCGGATCACCTTGTCCCACCCACCTTTGTATAGGAACGGGAAGAGTGCACACAAAGCGGTCGACGACCACCTCTCCACCATTTGCACAGGACTCAGAGCCTCAGGCTGCAACCACTTTTTCACTAAATGCAATAAGTCGTAAGCCTGGGTGCGTACGGGTTTATCTTCCTCAAAGAACAACTGGTTTACCCACTGAGCTCGTATGTATGTGTTCATCCCCAACCGAGCAAGGATTTCACCCTTCAGGGCCCCGTACTCCAGGGCGTCCTCGGTACAGAGGTCCAGATACGCTTTTTGGGGCTCACCAATCAGATAGGGCGCTAATACTTTGGCCCACTGGCCAGTCAGCAGTCTCTCCCTCACGGCTACCCGCTCAAACACAGTCAGAAAAGCTTCCACATCATCCCCCAGGGTCATCTTTTGCAACGCTCGCCTTACTGCTGTCTTGACACCCTGTGTTCCTGCCTAGCTTTTAACCCCGTGCCTACCTCTGGGGAATCCTCCATGAACCCGGAGTGGAGTGCTTCCTATACGTGGAGGGAGCACAAACTGGGAGACACATACCGGCCGTCACAGATAATCCCGGTCACTGTCTCACAACTTTTAAAGCGAATGTATGTATTACTGCAAATATGTGTCTTCTTTCTGGGTGCAACTATAAGGGATTTATCACACCAAATATAAGGGTGAATTCATACCTTTCAGGTGTTGTTGTAGTTAGTTCTACAACAACATCTATAGCATGTGAATCCATCCCAGTGCATTTTCTGAAATAAGCAACTGTTATTTACTTCCATAAAAAAAAAAAATACAGCAGTGAAAAAATATTGAACGTGCCACAAATTTTCTAAGTAAATATCTTTCTAAAGGTACTGTTAGGGTACCGTTACACGTCGCAACATTGCATGCAATTTCGCTTGCAATTTGCTGGTTGCAGTGAAATCATGGACACATAGTTCCATTTGTACACAGAAACAAAATAGAACAATGTGTCCATGATTTCACTGCAACCAGCAAATTGCAAGTGAAATTGCATGCAATGTTGCGATGTGTAACGGTACCGTTACACACAGAGATATATTGCTTGCAACTCACTGGTTGCAGTGAAGTCATGGAAACATTGTTCCATTTTGTTGCCTAGTACAAATGAAATAATGTGTCCATGATTTCACTGCAACCAGTGAGTTGCAAGCAATGTCTCCAGAGATATCTCTGTGTGTAACGGTACCTTTAAGGTCTAAAGATGGTATTGACACTAATTTCTCAGTAGATGTTGGTAACAACTCATCCAATCCACACAGGTCAAGAAATCAAACCATAGTTGCCAAAAATTTTATTGATGTGTAATAATACGAAATTACATGGGAAAATGTATTGAAGACTAGAGATGAGTGGACACATGAATGTTCGGGCTCGTCAGTTTGCCCGGGCTTTAGAAAAAAGTTTGATTCGGGATCAGACTTCACTGGACTTCCCACACCATACGAGTCAATGGGTATCCAAATGTCTGTGCTGTAAAATGGTTGTGGTAAGGGCTAGGTTGCTGCAAGAGGAAGCAAAATGGGGGTCAGAGCAGGAGAATTAAACATATTGTTTTTTCACAGAAGATAAGACAGCAGTCAGTCTATTACTAGCCCGCTGTTTAAACAAAATGCACATTTACTGCTTCCACCACCCACAGTCTGTGCCAGAATCTGTGATTAGCTGATGTCAGACTGCCCTTTGCTGTTTAAACAAAATGAATAATCACGCGTCTTTCCTCCCACCCTCTGTTCCGGCATCTGTGATTGGTTGCAGTCAGTCAGCTGTATTAGTGTAACAATTAAAATTATTAAAAAAATGATGTGGGCTCCTGCCTGTTTTTGGTACCAAGCACATGTAAAGCAGACAGCTGCCATCTGCATACCTTCCCACCCTGATAACACCAGGACCAATCTGTCTGCTTTACCTTGGCTGATTACCAGAGACAGAGGGTATCTATCCCATGCCGTTTTTTCTTTAAATCTGAAGTTCAAGACAGAACATTGTAATTTTTTATGTAAGCCTAAAGCCGCTTTACACGTCACGATATCGCAACACAACTATGATAAAAAGTCACGTGGTACGGGCGTTGCAGTTGTTACCGTTGGTGAGTTGAGTCGTGTAAATGAGCAATGCGACGCAAGAACAATGCAAAAACGATATAGTTTGTGAATTGTGTATGCTCTTCAACCGTGCAATATTGGCTTGACGATCTGGCAGGATCGTGCTGTGTGACAGCGCAACTACGATTTGGAGTGCAACTTCCCCTATTCACTCCAATGTTAATTGGTCGTTCCCTGAGTTGCTCAGACACAGGGTGCAAGAGGGGCGTACTACATCGTAGTTGCGTTGCCTGGCGATATCTCCCTGTGTAACATCTCCTATGCGATTTTGGACAAGTGCCAAAAACGTGAGCGCTCCCGTGAAATTGTATGCAATATCGGAACGATATTGTGACGTGTAAAGCGGCCTTAACCCGTAGGGTACCATTACATGTCGCAATATCGCAATACAACATTGACAAAAAGTCACGTGGTGTGGTCGTTGCAGTTGATATCGTTGGTGCATTGTGTCGTGTAACAGGGCAATGCGACAGGAAGAAATCGCAGCTACGATATTGCAAGAAGATTGTGCAAACCCTTCAACTGTACAATATTGCATATGCGATGTGGCCTGATCGTGCTGTGTGACGGCGCAACTACGATCTTGTTTGCGATTTCACAGGTTGCACAAGCAAGCCCGTAGGCGTGCCTGTGGGTTGTGTTTTCCGCGCCCCATCTACGTCGGTATTGTCTGCCGATTGGATGGCCCTGGCAAAGGAGCCATATTGGATTATCTGTGCCAGTTTGGCAACGCCGCAGTGTGTTGCTGGAGCTGACACTCATCACATATTACATCAGTTTCCAGATGATATAATGGGCAATAGCATCCATGTCGCCACCATGTTGCCTGAGATGGCTGACCAATGGTCACGCTGTTTTGCCATCCAATAAGAGTGTTCTGGGCGCGGTTAAAAGTTAACTCAGGTACGCCTATGTCCGAAGCTGGGTCAAAAGTACGTCCACATTGCTTATGTATCAGGTATCAGGATATAGGTGTCCACGGTCCGTGCTGCTATTACCGGAGAATTATCCCTGGATGCTTCAGTTGGTCCCCAAAAAAGACAGGAGTCCTAGGGGTGATGTGACGGTTCCTTTATTCCACTTCCACCAACGCGTTTCGGCGCCCCTCTGGCACCTCAACAGGTCATGTTTTCAGGATTTCCTTATCATTAGACAGATGATGGAAATATCCCCTGTGCAAGCGATTAAATTATCACCTATGCAATCCTAAGGAAATCCTGAAAACATGACCTGTTGGTGTGCCTTGAGGACTGGAGTTGGGAAACACTGCCTTAGGGGAACCCCGGTGCTCTGGCCCTGTGGACATCCCTTGGGGAATTTGTAGTAAGGCACCAGCGATCCCGACAGCGATACAACCTGGTAGGGATCACTGGTGCGTCGCTGTTGGGATCGCTGGTGAGATGTCAAACAGAGATCTCACCAGCGATGCAACAACGATCCAGAATGATACAGAGGTTGTTGGGACCCTGTTTCTCAGACCTGTAGTATTAAGGTCATTGGTCATTGTCCCTGTCAAACACACCGATGCATGCTGCCCAGCGGGACCCCAACGATCAAAAAATGGTCCAAGTGACTCTAACATGACCAGTGATCTCACAGCAGGGGCCTGGTCGCTGCTAAGTGTCAAACATAGCGAGATCGCTGGCGAGGTCGCTGTTGAGTCACCAAACATTTGACTTACCAGGGATCTCGCTAGCGATCTCGCTTAGTGTGATGGGGGCTTTATTGTTGTGAATAAACCCTGTTAATTTATCTGATGTTCTTGTCTGTCTCGTTTCTGGTATCAGCTTCCATGGTATATCCTGTGGTCTAGTGGGTTCACGATTCAGCTATGCCTGTGGTGGCGTGACAGATTTTGCCCAAGCCATGGACCCTGCTGATACCAGATTCTCTGCTCAGAGAGAGCTAGCAGGCCTTCAACACAGTCAGGATCAACTTGTTAATTTTATGGAGACCCAGGATGCCCGTCTTAGCTCTCTTCAGGCGGCCAAGCCCACGAATGCCACTCAACTGATAGATCTACATCAGGATCTCGATCGTCAACAAGAGATGCAGATCCGGATGCTGAACTATATGATGTCAGTGGATGAATGTTTAACCAATATGCAGATGGCAGCGGCTCCAGCAGTACAGGTCCTAGTGCTCGAGCCAGTGGTCGCAGCAGCTCAAGGACACTCTGCTCATCTCTGCAAACCCACAAGGTACTCCGGGGATCCTAAATTGTGCAGGGGGATTCTTAATCAATGCCAGCTGCATTTCCGGTTGTTACCTCAGCATCACTCCACGGAAATAGCCAAAGTGGCATTCCTGGCCTCATATCTGGAGGGAGAGGCCCTGGCATGGTTCACTCCATTTCTGGAGAGGAATGATCCCATCTTATCCAATCTTCAGAATTTTTTCAATACCTTCCGTAAGATCTTTGACGAACCCGGTCGAGTGGCGTCATCGATGGAGGCCCTCTTCAACTTACAGCAAGGTACTTTCTCTGTCGGACAGTATGACATTCAGTTCCGTACTCTGGCTTCTGAGTTACAGTGGTCTGATGAGCCGCTGATTGGGGTCTTCCGAAGTGGGCTATCTGGGAGGCTTAAAAATGAATTGGCAGTTCGAGACCTACACAATACCCTGGATGACTTCATCTCCCTCGCTATCCGGATCGATCTCCGCCTACAAGAGCGATCCAAGGAGAGGACCCTTGAGAGGCGTCTCCCTCGTTTGGCCCCTTCATTTCAAAGACCCCTTAGTCAAGTGGTTCCTGCTCCCACTCCAGTCCATGAGCCCATGGAAGTCAACCGTCTCAAGCTGAGTGTTCAAGAGCATGAGAAGAAGTTTGCCAAGAAGCAGTGCCTGTACTGTAGGAATGCCACCCATTTTCGCCACCGATGTCCCAAGAGGTAGGAAAACTCCTCTGCCTAGGATAGGTAATAGAGGCCTACGTAGGTGAGAGTGGTTCCTCTCTACCCCTTAGGGTACCTTTACACGCGGCTACATTTGTAGCTTGTCACCAGGTAATTTACTGGTTGCAGTGAAATCATGGATACATGGTTCTATCTTGTTGCTGTGTACAAATGGAATAATCTCTCCATGATTTCACTGCAACCAGTAAGTTACCTGGTGACAAGCTACAAATGTAGCCGTGTGTAAAGGTACCCTTAGTGTTTCTATACAGGTGTCGGTTGGCAATTTTTGGAGATGGCTTACTTAGATTCCGGTTCGGCAGGTGACTTTGTGCAACAAGCTGTGGCTCGTCAGTTTGGTATTCCTGAGTTCCCTTGCAGCACCCTCGTCTCATCACCTCCGTGTGCAGACGACCCTTGCAAGACACCATCTTGGGCATCACCGAGGAATTACAAATCGGGGCATTCCACAAGGAAAAAAATCACCTTCTATGTTTTACCTAACCTTTCCCAGCAGCTCTGCCAGGCTTGCCATTGGCCTATTGGTCCTTTACAGATGTGTTCGACAAGTGGGAAGCAGAGTCCCTACCACCACACAGGTCGTATGACTGTCCCATCGATCTTGTTCCAGGTGCATCTCCTTCCAGAGGCCGGATTTACCCTCTGTTGCCAGTCGAGACCCAAGCGATGTCAGACTATATCACAGGCTCGAGGGCTTATCCAGAAGTCTACCTCTCCTGCTGGCGCAGGGTTCTTCTTCGTGAAGAAGAAGGATGGGTTGTTGCGTCCATGCAACGACTATCGAGGTCTTAATGCTGTCACGGTGAAGAGCAAACATTCTCTGCCTCTTATTCAGGGGCAGGCTGGTGCACTTTGCCCCGGGAGGCAGTGTGAAGTTTCCAGCCCTTGCAGGTGAGGAGCGGGGGGGTGGGGGCGGGGTGCTATCGGACAAGGTGAAGAGCGGGGGGAGGGGGGAGGGGGGAGGGATTCTGTCGGTCGGCCCACTCACCGCACTTCCCGGCGGCAGCGTCTGATATTCGGCTGCTGTGATATAAGCAGCTGCGGCTGCAAAGCAGAGCCACCGACCCATTTCAGTATGGGGATGGCCCTAGATGAGGGTAATACCACCAGCCAGGAGGACACTTGCCCCCCTGCTACCTGGGCCGGTGCGGCCCTGCTCTTATTCCAGAGCTCTTCGACCACCTTTGGGGATCCCGAATATTCACCAAGCTTGACCTCCGGTGGGGTTTATAACCTCATCAGGATTTGTTCTGGAGATGAGTGGAAGACCTCCTTCAACACTCGTGATGGCCACTACGAGTACCGTGTAATGCCTTTTGGTTTAAGTAATGCAGTTGCAGTATTTCAGGAGTTTGTCAATGATGCCTTTCGTGACCTTCTCAACATGTGAGTGATCGTATATCTGGACGATATCTTGGTAATCTCTCCAGACCTTCCTACACATAGAAGCAATGTCTGTCAGGTCCTTCAGCGGTTACGAGAGAATGACTTATACGCCAAATTTGAGAAGTGCTTTTTGAGCGGAACTCTGTGCCCTTCGTGGGGTATGTCATCTCTGATACAGGTCTTGAAATGGATCCTGAAAAGGTGTCTGCCGTCATCAAGTAGCTATGTCCTGTCGGAGTCAAAACCATTCAGCGATTCCTTGGATTCGCCAACTATTACCTCACATTTCGGATCTCGCCAGACCACTTACCGCTCTGACTCGAAAGCAGGGCTGCCACTAGGAATTTCGGGGCCCCTGACTGCCAAAATTTTGGGGCCCCTCCTGAGACTCCACCCAGCCTCCACCTCACTCTGCCTCCACCCATGCTCTGCCTCCACCCAAACATACATTATATTTATAGTGAAAAATTTGAACAGCACCAAAAATTATCTCAATTTATGTGCAAAGTTTTCCCAACCCGCAATCCAAATGGTTCCTTACAACAGAAAAAAAAGAGCACAAAAAAGTGGACTTTATTACCCAATGCGTGGCCACGTCATATAGTATAATGCATCCCCCATAGGCTTCCTTATACTGCAGTATAATACACCCACACAGTCCTCTATATAGTATAGTGCACCCCTATAGTCCTCCATATAGTATATTGCACCTACATTGTCCTCCTATATTATATTGCACATTACAGCCACCAGTATACTCACTGATTAAAAAAAAAAGTAAATACTCACCTCTCTTTACGCTGCTCGGTTTTCTCAGCATCTGCTGAGTTGCAGATTGCAGACAGCAGCGGTCAGGACTCTGGAGAAAAATGCTGCCAACCAGGGCTGTGGAGTCGGAGTCGCTGCCCATTTTGGTCGAGTTGGAGTCGGAGTTGGAGTCGGCAGAAAATGTTCCAACTCCGACTCCTAAAATAAACAATAAATTGGGTCCAGTAGTTCAATGCAGAATGTGCTAAATATTATTATTATGAATTATTATTATGTTCTATATAAATATCTTGATTATTATGTCATTATAATGATTATAGCCTAATGTTATCATTCACCTACAATAATTTTATCACTTAAAAACGAGCCATGAATGAAGGAGTTGGAGTCGGAGTCCGACCAAGGAAATTCAGGAGTCGGAGTTGGAGTCGGTGGTTTGATGTACCGACTCCACAACCCTGCTGCTAGCAGAGGCAGCCGGGACTATAGGAGCGGCATTCCGTGGGGGGCTACCACTGGTACACACAGCTTGTACACCCTCGGCTCTGCTCCGTACACCTCGTACACACTCGGCTCCACTCTGTACACCTCGTACACACATGGCTCCACTCTGTACACCTCGTACACACACGGCTCCACTCTGTACACCTCGTACACACGCGGCACCGCTCTGTACACCTCGCACACAAAGACCTCTGCTTCATACACCTCGTACACACTCGGTTCCGCTCCATACATCTCGTACACACTCGGCTCCACTCCGTACACCTCATACACACTTGGCTCCGCTCACCTCGTACACACATGGCTCCACTTTGTACACCTCGTACACACCCGTACACATCCCTGACTCCTCACCTCAATGTGACATCATCACAGGTCCATTAAGCAGAGAGCAGCCATATATCTAGTGTGCGGCTCTGCAGGTGGAGGTTTGTGCACATTCCCCATTACTGGACCCAGTAACCCCTTCATTCCTGGAGATAGTGACCCGCCCCAGGGCCGTGGGGTACCCAGTCCCGGGCTGTAGTTTCACTGGGGAATGTCACGGAGAGCCTGTGCCCGGGTCCGTGGCCCTGGTGGTCGCTGAAAAAGGGGTTAAAAAAAATAAAGAGTTTGTGACACCACCTACGGTATCCGGTAAGGATACCGGCGCTGCTTGCAGACTTGTGGGGTGATGATGAGGTAGCTTTGTTGGTAACGCTCCCCGTAGGTGGAGCGGGATCCCCAGGGCAGTCTTGGATGAATAGAGAACTCACACAGGGAGGCGGCTCATAGGTGGAGACGCAGGCTGACAAGTATGTGGGAACAAGAGTATGGCTCCTCTGGCGCAGGCTAATAAAACACACCTCTCTCTGAATCGAGCTTTACTGGTGACTCAGGCAGCAAACAGTCTTTACACACAGTCAACGGGTATTGCTGGCCTGGGTAGTCACCAGAGAACTAGGACGTCTCTCTGGGGACCCTCGGTGATATGCCTGCTTAGTCTTTTCATCTGTCCTTACTGTGCTCTCCCTCTGTCCCTTCCGTTGCACTCCCGTGCACAAAGCTGGTCCCCATGGATCCTTATGGACAGTCCCTGTCTTGAGGCCTCCGGATCCTATATGGGGCCTTAGGGGAATTATGCCGGGCGTTGGCCGTGACTTCTGAAGAATTCCGTGCCCTCCAGTTCTGCGGCTCGGGGGTAAACACCCGCACCGCCTCGGAGCCGATCCTTCCGGCCAGGAGTCCTACCGGCACGGATTAGGGTGCAGCTCAACACCCTAGGATCCCCTTCTTCCTTCGGGCCACCTATAATGAGGTGCCCTCCACTGCACTTCCAGACTCCTCCTCCTCTGACTAACTTTCCCGGTCTCCACTACCCACCTAAGCTCCTCCCACCAGGACCGGTTCCCTAGCAACGGTTAACTCTATGGTCGCCTGACCTAAGGTGTGTGGATGTGTCGAGCCCACTGGGACGGGGGTACTCGGTACCGGACCGGGTCTTTACTGGGGAAGTCACGGGTGGTCCTGGTCCGGTCCGTGTCCCGGGCCCTGGCAAATAAAGGGGAATATTTACAGGGGATGTCACTCGTGACGCCACCCACTTGATGCGGGCAGTGATGGGGGCCGCCGCTGCTGCAGAACCTCCGGGGGTGATGTGATGGCAGCGGAGATGGTGTAGTTCCAGTGGGAAGAACTGTATCCCCCGGGGCAGTAAGGGTTAAGTCTATGGTGAAGTTGTAGCACACTTACTTGCAGACGCTGCAGGGATCTCTCCTCAACGTTGGGGCTGACAGGCTGGAGCTGTGGCTCTGCAGGTGGAGGTCTTTCTGATGCAATCCTGTTAGGAGAGAATCGCTTTCATGCAGAGACACAAGGGAAGCTGTTCCAGGGTTTTCCAAAGTTTTACTCCAAGTTCTTTCAGTTACTTTACAAGTCAATTGTAGTTCTTACAAGTTACAGTACACGGGCACATTCTCCCTCTCCGGGTTCCCTTTGCTCTGCAGCCAGGCCTCTCTCTCTGTGACCCTTCACACAGTCTGTAGTGTCCTTTCTGGGCTATTACATTCACTTTGCTGCGTGTTGTGCGACACTGGAGAGTATGGCGGTGACTCGGGCTTCTGTGAGTCCTAGTGTGTCACTTAGCTGCCTGTCCTTTAGGGTAGGGATCTCAATCTGAAACTCAGACCCCTCGTCGTGTTGTTTGGGGATACTGGGTAAACTAAGGTCCCCTCTAGAGCCGACACTCTACTTCAGCCCAGCCTCCAGCAGTCCTCAAGCCTGAGGCTCTACCAGGCTCCTTCTCTCTGTTTCTCTCTGTATATAGGAGGGCTACTCCGCCTGCAGTCAGTTGCTTTAGCTGTGTGTCTAGGGCCCCGGGTACACCGTCCCTCTCGGCTCTCTCACACTCCTGGGGATCTGACTCTGGATGGGCTTTCTCTCTCCTCTGGCTCGCACTGGCTCAGTACAGATTCTGCGCTCCGTCTGTCTTCACTCTTCCAGGCAGTGTGGCTCTCTACTGCTCAGCTTCAGCTCAACTTGCTGCTGTTCTCTGGCCTGCTCCTCAGCTTCTCTGCTGCTCTTGATCTTTGCATCTCAGCTCACTGTGGCCTACTCCACTCCTTCACTCCTCCCCCTTCCTATATACTGTCAAGTCACCTGACTTCGGGTGTGCCCAACCCACTCCTCTGATCCACCACCCCTCAATCTCATAGAGTTCTAATCTCAGGGCTGGATGTTACCTCCTCTTACACGTGGGTTGTGTGGGCTGTGAGGGTGTTGGTGTGCAACAAGTGTCCTACCTGCCTGGCTGCATTTCCCTTTTGTGGCCTCCTGGATGCAGGGGCGCCACAGATGCGTGTGGTAATGGTCCCTTATTGACATCCTAGTCCCCTGGTCACTGGGATACTACACACTCTGGTCTGGGTGCAGTACCCCTCTGTGGCGTCCCGACCAGTGAGGCGCCACAATAGTGTCCCTTTTCCTTCTTTCCCCCAGTTCTGCCATGTGTATATGTACAGTAATATAAGGCTGGATGTGTCATGTATACAGGGGAGGTCACTCTGGTTTGCGGACAGATGGCCAGGGGGGCGGGCCTCCTTGCTCCAAGCGGCCATGCCCCCGCTGGCATGGCTGGGGCTCCCTTGCCCCTGTTCCAATGGCCACGCCCCCTTCAATGAAGGGTGACCTCTGACACCAGGCAGATCTGTCAGGCCCTAGTGGCGGCCCTGCTCGAAAGGGATCTGATCCCATGGAATGGACTCCAGAAGCGGAGTCTTCCTTCCTGTCTCTCAAACAAGCCTTCTCTACAGCCCCTGCTCTTCATAGGCCAATGGTAAATAAACAGTTCTTTGTGGAGGTGGACACTTCTTCTTCTGGAGCCAGAGCCGTACTTCCGCAGAAGTTTCCTTCTGGAAGAATGGTGACCTGTGGGTTCATCTTCAAAGCATTCTCTCCTTGTGAAAGTAATTATTCCATTGGCCACTAAGAGTTGTTGGCCGTTAAGTTGGCCTTGGAGGAGTGGCGCTACCTCCTGGAGGGGGCAGTTCATTCAGTGGTGATCTACACTGATCATAAGAACCTGTCTTATCTACAGTCTGCTCAGAGGCTCAATCCTTGTCAAGCTCAATGGTATCTGTTCTTTGCTTGGTTCGACTTCCATCTCCACTTCCGCCCGGCCGAGAAGAACATCAAAGCAGACATGTTATCCAGGTCCTTTGTCCCCGATGAACAAGAAGAGGAGCTACGTCTCATCATCAATCCTTCCAAGATGGTCACGGTAGCACCGGTTCAGCTGATGCAGCCACCTCCGGGTAAGACGTTTGTTCACGTTGCTGATAGGAGACGTGTACTTCAGTGGGGTCTTTCGTCTAAGCTAGCTGGTAATGCAGGACTGACAAAAACTCTGCAGCTAATTTCACGGCATTATTGGTGGCCCAAGAAGCACCAGGAGATTACCGAGTTTGTCTCTTCCTGTTCTTCCTTTGCCCGTAATAAGACACCTAAGAGGTTACCCGCAGGTCATCTTCTGCACCTACCAGTGCCATCTGTGCCATGGAAGCACATCGCTATGGACTTTATTACCGATCTGCCGGTGTCTTCCGGTTGTACTGTGATATGGGTCGTGGTGGACTGTATCTCCAAGATGGGTCATTTTGTTGCCTTGCCTGGTCTTCCCTCCGTGTCCAAGCTGGCGGAGTTGTTTGTTCAGCATACTCTCCATCTTCATGGTTTACCTCTCCATATTGCGTCTGACAGAGGAGTGCAGTTTGTGTCCCGTTGGCATTCTCTCTGCAAACAGATGGATGTCTCTTTGGACTTCTCATCGACTTTTTTATCCGCAATCCAATGGTCATTTGGAACAGGCGAATCAGGTTTTCACCAACTACCTGCACCACTTCGTCAACGCACACCATGATGACTTGGTAGCCCTATTGCCTTGGGCAGAGTTCTCCTATAACAACCATGTTGGTGAGTCTTCTTCTAACACTCCGTTCTTTATCGTGTATGGGTACCACCCAAGGATCCCGACTCCCTTGGACATCACGACCGACAACCCAGCAGCCGAGACGCTGGCCAGGGATTTTCTAACATCTGGTCCATCCCTGGAAAGAGCTTCCAGACAGATGAAGAGCCATGCCGACAAGAGATGAATGGACCCACCTCTGTACCAACTTGGGGACAAGGTATGGCTCTCTTCCAGGTCATCCGTCTTAATGTTTCCTTCTACAAGTTCACTCCTTGGTACATTGGTCACTTTAAGGTACTCTGAAGGATCAACGAGGTATGCTACCAGCTAATGTTGCCACCACCCTTGCGGATTCACAATTCCTTTCAGGTCTCCCTTCTTAAACCTGTGGTTCTTGGTCGTTTCTCCCGGGATCCTAGTGCTCATCCTCCTCCCGCCTTTGCTGGTGACGTGTTCGAAGTTAAGGCCATTTTGGATGTCAAGCGGAGAGAAAACAAGACACTGTATTTGGTTGAGTCGAAAGGGTTCGGTCCGGAGGAACGGTTTTGGGAACCGGAGGAGAATATTGATGCTTCTTGTATTCTGCAGAGGTTTCTTACTAGCTTGCGACAGGAGGGTGGGCTGGCATAAGGGAGGGGATACTGTAACCCTGCAGCCAGTGGGACCCCTCCCCGGGGTGCAGGGATATTGGGTCCCATCCTGCAGCCAGTATCCTGCTGTGCCCTGCAGGCATACTTACCGAACACGCGCTCCCAAGGCGTCCTCTCCAGCAGCGGCGGTTCCTCGGCACTTCTTTCTCGCCTCCTCACTTCCTGGTGGTGAGGGGAACGCGCATAGGGTGATAGACGCACATAATAAATTTAAAGGGCCAGTACGCCCTGTTTCTGTCACCACCTCTCAGCCAATCGCTGAGAGGATGGTGGGTTCTTAAGGCCCTCACTTCCTTAGGCAGGTGCCTGGGCAACTTCATTTATTAGTTTGGTTGCCAGCTCAGGTTCCAGTGAGGCGTTTGCGTGTTCTGTGTCTTTGACTGTCTAACATGTTGTATCCTTGTTTTCAGTGCTGGATCTCTACACCTGCCTGACTCACCCGCAGACCCGCGCCGTCCTCATTGGTCCTCGGCAACCAGGATCTGTTCTGTTACATCAGGGTCCAAGTCCCATCCTTTCCTTTCCACTGGCTCCCTGGCTTCCATGTCCTGTTCTGCCTTGGGTCTGACCCACAGGTTTGCTGGTTCATTGGATCCTCTCTGGCTGTGCAAAGACAATCCTTCCGCTTCTAGTAGCTCCCTTACGGGAACCACGGTGCTCTTGCCCTGTGGAATTCCCTTGGGGAATTTGCATTATTGTTGTGAATAAACCCTGTTCAGTTATCTGACGTTCTTGTCTGGCTCGTTTCTGGTATCAGCTTCCACGGTATATCTCATGGTCTAGTGGGTTCACGATTCAACTACGCCTGTGGTGGCGTGACATGAGTGTCCTACAGCCCTGGTGGGCACGTCACTAACATAACAGGGCTGTGAATTACGCTATTCTGTAAATGCTTTATTGACAGACAGACTTATCAGGCCACGCCTCTGGTGCATGGCAAACCCAGAAAACTTTGTCGTAGCAGTGCATCAGCAACCTGTGATTATGCTGCGGGGGCACCAATGGTTTGACCAAGGGAGTGCTTTACCCCTATCAAATTGACTTCAATAGGGGCCAGTTAATCAGGTAATCCAGCACCGTTGAAGTCAATATAGTTTTGCTTCAATGAACTCAAGGCCGGATTACTGGAGTTGAGTTCAATGAGTTCACCTTAGGTGATGTCAGGACTGGTAACTCCGTAGAAGAAAGCTAAGAGACAGATGGATTCTCGTTCCCCTCAAGGCCCTGCCCTGGTAAATAGGAGGAGTATGACATTGAACAGATTATTATTCCAGGAAGGTTCTTGTTAGTATTCTGGCTTTTCCAGGTTACTGTTACATATTGACTGTCTTGCTGTATGGAAGTGCTGCTGCTGTGATTTAAATGAACCCTTTTTTCCATGCTCTCAGTGTACAGAGAGGAAGCTAATGAGCGGGAGCTGAAAGTGCAGGTGTGTGTGATGAATATGACTCATGCTTAGTTGAGCTGAGGGGCGTGCCTGGGCTGGTTGCTCCCCACCCCTCGGCCATAAATGGGTTAGCTCACATCCACCTGATGTTGCTGATTCAGTTCACTTCTGGACTGTGACCTGTTGTGAGCGGATGCTGATCCAGAGCTGCTGCTTAGCTCTGCATTGGAAGTTGTTGGGTTCCGTGGTCCGAGGGTGGAAGTAGGGGCTTATGCCTAGGGCTTCTCAGGAGTTAAGGACTTAGGCTGGTGGCTTGGACCTCCTCACCTTTAGAGGTACCTCCGAGATCAGGGCGAGTCAGAGACCCCAGTATCAGGGCCAGAGCAGTCTCCCTGACTCCCTACGCCCAGCTCCCTCCTACTTCTAGGCACCCCGACCCCCCAGCATGACAGTTACCTTCTGTGTCTCCTTGCCGTTATCAAAGATGCTGTCTGCTACCTCATCCAGCCCATGTGTTCCATCTCTCCTGCTTATTTAACCTTCAGTCCGACAGGTTCACTTTAAATTATTTTTTTAAATAATTAAAAAAAACTATGTGGGGCTTTGCTGTATTTTTGGTTTCCAGCCAGGTACAACTAGGCAGCTAAGGGCTGCCACCCACCCCCCAGCTGCCTAATTGTACCTGGCTGGCAATCAAAATACAGCCGAGCCATTTTTCTAAAATTTCTTGAAATACATTTTAAAATAAATGACATGGGGCTTCTTCAGCGTGGGGAGGTCCAAGTGTTCTTGTTCCACTTTTTCCAGGTCCCCGATGCAAATTGCAGCTGCCGCAGAAAATGGCACATTCATTAGAAGTACCATTTTATTGTGCTGTACCTCAACTCTTCTAGTTACCACCAGAACAACCCTCTATGCAAATCCTCTATGACGTCATCCGCTGGGGAAGCCGAAACATACTACAGGATGTGTATGGGGTGATGTCACAGTACTGTTCACCTGAGTTCACTGCCAGCGATCTTGGGTGAATTTTCCTGCGTCACTCCGCTCTCTAGATGCAAAAATGTTTGGGCGGTTTTCAGATTACACAAACAGCCAATCACAGACGCCCACTCTCTGTGATAGTGTCTGTGATTGGCTGTTCCACCCATCAGCAGTGAATTCGGAGCGGCCCCAGAAGTACAAGTGGCCTGATGCCGGTAAGTATGAGCTTATGTTTAATTACTATTTTCTTTCTTTTTTCAGCCTCTACCCCTGCCAAACACAAACCCAAACTGTAACACAGACTTCTCAGGAAAGTACGCATTCTGGGTCTGTACCCAAACACTAGGTGATCAGTACAGACCCTGAACTTTACAGTTCGGGTTCACCCATTCCTAATTGCAACGAATCACAGATGCTTTCACAGAGGGTGGGAGGGGGAACAGGTGAATATTCATAAGGTTTATTGAGCAAACCCAGAAACAGTGTGACAGCCACGCAAACTCGGCAAGGATAATTCTCCTGCTTTAATCCCCATTTTGCAGCCCCCTATCCCCTACTACCACCATTTTACAGCACTAAAGTTTGGGTCCCCATAGACTTAAATGGGAATCTGGGTCAAGTCCAGTCCCAAACAGGACTTTATTTTATAAAATATTTTTATTGATTTTTTCATTTTTAATAACAAGGAAAAGAAGAAAAACAATCCAACCCCCATACCCCCCCAGCCATCAATAGTTACAGCGAAAATACATCCAACAATCTCCCAAGACATACAAGTTCGGACATTGATTATAATCGATATTCAATACCAAAACTACACCATAGTCACATCTCCTAACAGTCATAAGAAATGAAATGGAAAGGACTTTATTTTAAGTCCGGTTAAACCCATAGAACCTGAACAAGTTCGCCCCTGTGGGTTGATGGGGTCAATTTATTTATTATTTCATGGTGGAGAGGGATGAGTCTGTAATGTTTTTGACATATATTGTATAACCAAATTTTATTTCATCAGGGGTGTGTATATGCATGTAATCTATTACATTTAATAGATTAGAATAGCAGCAGAAAGCAGAAAAAAATGAAAAATATAAAGATGAAAAATAGAAGCATGGCAAAAGAAAAGAACATAATACATGATATAAAAATGAAAATTAAAAAAAAGGAAATTATAAAAAGAAGCGAAGAAAATTTAAAGTTGAATAAAAAAACTTTGCAAAATACAAGTGCCCATCAGTAGAAACAATCACTAAATGCTCGTCTTATCTGCACTAACCTTAATTTTATAGGTAAGTAGAAATAAACTAATTTGAAAATGATTTCTATAATTTCTACAAAATTTTTGAGACTACACTAAATAGAAATTACATAGCGGAAGTCAGTAAAACCATTTCATGAGCACTCGCAATGATGTGATGCTAACCATACTTCTATATATTACTAACAATACTGTAGTATAAGTAAATTACTACAGTAAATGGTTATTACATACGACCTATCAGCTAATAAAAGTATGCTTGTTTTTTTTTTTCAAAAAGTGTAAGACTTAAAAACAACAAAACCGGTAACAAAATTATAACATGGACTCGATAAATGACGTGTAACACTGATTGCTTTCAATATATAAAAAGAATAATTTCATATAAATAAACACCAGATGTAGTCCCACATATTACTAAATGTATTTTTTCTAATTTGAATGTTTTATTTTTATTATCAATAAGAAAACTTCAAATTGGGAAAAAAAATTAGTCATATGTGGGACTTAGGGCCCTTTCACATCAGCGTTTTTTGAAATTCGCGGCAGATGCGGTGAAAAAAACGCATCTGCCGCGATTGCCGCATAACCGCTGCACTTGCGGCGCGGTTGCGGTAATCCCCATAGAAAGTATAGGGGGACTCGCGGCAGGTGCGGCAAGGGCGGTTTTGCACTTGCGGCAGGTGCGGCAGCGAAAAAAAACCGCGGCTGACCGCGTTTTATGCGGCAATCGAGGCAGATGCGGTTTTTTCACCGCATCTGCCGCGATTTCAAATAAACGCTGATGTGAAAGGGCCCTAAGTCAAGTGTTAAGTAATACGAAATAATAATTGTCATTTATTCGGAGCAATCATATTCAATTTTTTGAAGTAAAAATATTTTTCTTACCGTGACAGTGTTCGTGTTATCCAAGGAAAACCTCCAACGGAGGGAACAGAGTCCTCCATTAAGGGATGGGACTTTACAAAATTGAGTACGTCATCAGGGAGACTACGTGAAGAATTATAGGGCATGGAAGAACGAACACAGCAACCTGGGCTGCAAAGCAATCCATGAAGGAAAGAAAATAATAGAATAGAAATATATTAGCTTGGCAAATAAATATCTACAAAGCAAATACAAATTAAATTCTAAATATGCAATAACAAATATAATGGTTCAGTATATTTCAGTGGTGCACACTGTTTTTTGGTCTACTTTACACCAACCCAATGGGCCATAATAAACTTCCAGACATGAATATCTCATAGGTTCTGATTCCATTTTTAGGACTCCCACCTATTATGAGGATAGAGATCTGCTTCTCTCCTAATCACAATCCAGAGAGGAAGAAGCCATGGATTCCATTTTCTCCATGGTAGTTTAGGAGAGACGCCGATGCAGCCAAATGTGTCCCTCTTTTCATAATCTGCAATGGTTATGGCAGGACTCATATATGACCATTTCTTTACTTCATTTACTCCTCACCTAGATGATGACATGGTCACAGACATGACCACACTCTGCACCATTAAAGGGAATCTGTCAACAGGTTCTTGCTATTTAATATGACAACAGCATAATGTAGGGACAGAAACCCTGATTCCAGCGAGTTATCATGTAGTTTGCTGGGTGCAGCAGTTGTAATAAAATCACAGCTTTCTCTGTTGGAGATCTGGCGTAGCTCAGAAGACCAAGCTCTGTATAACTGCACCCACACCACTGATTGGCAGTTTTCTGTGTAAATTATACAGTGACAAAGAGTAGGTAATCAGTGTTGGGCATGTGGTCCACTAGTAAGCATGAAACAGCTTGCCCTGTAGTGATAATCTGATGTTAAATACTGACTGCAATCAGGCTCTCTGCCCCTACATCATGGTGCTCTCAGACTATATAGCAGAAACCTGTTGATAGATTCCCGTTAATAGTTACTGTTTGCTACACTGCTACATGCCATCCCTCTACTCCCCAACATGAAACATATGTATGAGAAGCAATGAGACACTGTCAGGCATGTCTGTGACCAGATAGTTAGGGGCTACAAAGAAATGCACAACGGTCTGCAGATTGCACAACCCTAGTTATATTATTTTGCTTACCTATATAAAAAAATGTCCATAAAGAGATTAAAAGTCTCGTTGTGTTGTATAGAATGATTACAGACCATTAATTTTTTTAAGGTGCAACAAAACCCTTTAAGAGTGTGTGAGCATAACATCTTTCTTAAGGGTGGAAGGGGAGTCTTCAATCTTTTGAGCATCTTGAAGTTTCCAAAGACACCAAGGCCGGCTTCACACCACGATTTTTCATTGTCAGGTTGTGTCCAGTGTTTTGCAGGATGCACCGGACACAACCTGACAGTCCCGGACGAGCAGAACTGGAGGGCATATCTGCCTTCTGATCCTGCTTTTTGCTGGCCTCGTCTCTGCCGCTGTCCAGTGCTGAAATTTCAGCACTGCAAGTGCAGGGGAGCTGGCCACAGTGCTGAAATTTCAGCTGTGGAGCTCACCATGGTGCTGAACTTCAGTGGAGGCTCTGACATACTGCGCTGTCCAGGTGTTGAACGAGTGTGGCTGAATGTCAAAGCTGCCTACCTGTCAGCACCAGGCGTCTGGGAACCATTTGGTCTTTTTTGCCGATTCTGGCGCGATCCGTCGCCCATAGCCTCCCATGTTATGGGTGCCGGAGGCTTGGGATCTGGGAGGATCCGGTTTTGTTAGTTTTTGCCCCCGGACTGAAAAAATTATGCAAACTCCGATTTTGTGTCCGGGACAAAAAACGAAAACATCCAGATTCTCCCGAAAAAGCACAAAACCGGAAGGCAAATATTAGTCTTCCGGCCTCATAGGGATACATGGGGGGCAAAATCGGATCCGCGTCTGTCTGGGTCACACTGGACAGACGCGGACCTGAAAAATCGCAGTGTGAAGGCAGCCTAAGTGTCAACCATTCTTCAGGTGTTTTCTACTTTAAAAACCTTATATCTTTTTCAGCATTTTGCCAACATTATTGCTTGTAACATCAACCAGCAGATTCTTCATTGTTGAATGGAGTTTAAAAATTTTCCAGAAAATAGCAGTGAAAAATGCCACAAAGTGCTGGGAAAAAACAATTAAAATAATGCTGGTTGGCAAAATAAAAAACAATTGCATGGGAAGTGAAAAATAGAAAAAAACACTAAAAAGATGCTTCAGTAATAAAAAATACTGGCAAACTTCATGTGGCTTATACCCTAACATGGCTTATGCTCAAATTCTGAATTAATATAAAAAATAAAGTATGATTTTTTTTAAACCATTTTATTTCAAAATTAAATATCTGAATGAATCACTTTATTAAACAATAAAAGTGTGTTTACGTTCAAACGTTCACAGGCAATGCTATAATTTCTATGTAATTTTAAACTACGGTATATGAAACAAACCGAGTAACTTTACCTTTACAAGTAAATTGCTCAATTGTATTCACATGTTTACTAGAGGTCTCTAATGGCGGGTTTACACGTCGCGATATCGTATTACGATTTCAATCAAAAGTCACGTGGTTCAATCGTCGGAGGCAAAATCGTTCCTGCGTTGTATGGTGTGAACGTCCAATACGATGCAGGAACGATGTCAATGCGATATCGGGGATTGAATGAGCGTGCTATTCAATGCCCCGATATTGCATAGCGATTGAAGCTGGATCGTGCTGTGTAAACGCCCAATTACGATGCGATTTCATACGTCACCCATTCACTCCCATGTTAACTATGCGATCCTGGGTTGGGAGGCGGAGACATCGCACGGACGTTGTATTCCGATATCGCAGCGTGTAAACATTCAATGCGATGCGGGAGGAACGTGCACTAATTGCGCGCTCCCGCACCATTGAACTGCAATATCGGAATGATATTGCAGCGTGTAAACCCACCATAAGGCCGGCTTCATACCACATTGTGATCCGATCCAGCGCTGTCTGCTATGGACCAGACAGCCCTGGACCGGATCAGCACACAGAACCGGAGGGCTAATATACCCTTCGGTCCGGTGTGCAGCTGCACGCAGCTTTGATTCAGGACTGCGGCTCGCAGGGAGTGTCTAGTTCACAGATTCTCCTGGATCGGGGCAATCCGGCCCCATAGACTGCCATAATAGGGAGCGCCGGATTGCCTCGTATCCGGGAGGATCCGGTTTGGGGAGATTTTTCTCCCCGGACACAAAAATCGTGCATGCAGCATTTTTGTGTCCGGGTGAAAAATCCGAGTCCTCCCGGATTCATTCGGACTCATTGTGGTGAATCGGCCACTGAACCTGGCAGCTCCACAGCGCCTCCTGTTAAACCCAGGTCAGTCAGAGAACTGCCTGAGGATAAAGAAGGGCCGCAGCTGCCTTGCCTGTGCTGGTTTATTAAGGCACCTCTCAGTGAGTGTGGTATATGTCTTCTAGCCCGCAGCCAGAAGCACATATAATCTCCTCCACCCCGTCACTGCCAGAGGCCCTGAATAACCCCAAGCACAAATGCTTCCACCAGCTTCTCGTTTAATATAATTCCGGTCCGTGGTCGGGCTTATATTGGGTCAGAAACCAACCCAGGTAGCGTTATATGAGCACACGGACGTGGGAATCGTGATCAAGATAAAAAGAGCAACTCAGGATTAAATTTATATATTTAATCACCCTAAGGTACACTAGATATAAATATTTACAGTTATTATTCAGATGTTACAAATATTACAGTCAGATATGCCAATAAAAGGAGGAATGGAATACACAGAATTACACACACATGTGAGCAGTTACCTTAGGGCTGATGGCACCACAAGGGCGGCGTGGCACCAATCTGTTCCTTGGGTAATCTCTGGCCTTGGTGGAAAAATGCCCATTCAGAAGAAATACCAGGTGGAGATGGGGCAGATGAGCTTTATACACTATGGGCTGACCCCTGACTCCCCCCATCTCACACCTCTGGGATGTCTCACAACTCCCACCCCTCTGAGGGGAGATATGGACACCCAGATTCCATGATGTTCCCTAGCCTTGTCCATCGGCATCACAGACGGAAGATAATACTTTCATATTTTTAGTTATGATTTTATCTTCGTCTGGATATGAAACATGGCTACTCTGGTAGCAGCCTAGTAGCCAATATCCTGTTTAGATGGCTTACAGCCGTCCTACATTCATGTCAATACCATGCTTGTCACCGCCTAGACGTCACGATCATGAATCTACGCTTGCCATGTTCATAGACAGCACGGCTCATGAAATATTAATGTTATAGTCCCGACTCCGTCTTGTCTGCGCCTGAAAAGGAATTTCCTCTCTTCTGCCATTTGGAAAGTGTCACCTAATTTACATCTCCTAAGAAGTCCAGGACACCTGGCTAAAACACCTTCCTAGCTGATTGCATATCAAAGTTGAGGATGAGTCCTTTTGTGTGTCCAGTTGACTGACATGTTCATGCCAATTACTGTGCTGCTTGCCGGAGATAAATGACTTCTGCCTTTCAGAAGGGTGGGGGCTTATCTCTTTGTGAGTGAGATGTGCCTTCAAATTGCTTTCTGGATGGAATATGGGGATATGGCAATATTCCTTACCAATATTCATTACACCTCCCCCTTTTAGACGGCGCTAGGGGATGGCACATTCCTGTGTTTCCCCGTGCGCCCGTCCGCTACCTCCCCTTGGCAGTGTAACCCGTCGGCGTTACCGTGGTCCTGGTCACTCTTGTGGCGAATGGCGAAGTTGTGTTCCTGGAGCGCAAGGCTCCCATGTAACAACCTTCCATTCGTCACGGGGACCGTGTGTAACCGCTGAGGGGGTTGTGGTCTGTCCCCACGATGGAGTGGCATCCGCACGAGTGTGGCTGCAGACACTGCGGGGCTCACACCATTGCCGGAAACTCCCTTTTCCATCGTGGAGCAGGCCGCCTCCCTCCCTGGATCCCACAGTACCCTCTCTCCTCTGGTGGTGGGGACAGCCGTCTCCGCGAGGTGGCTTGGCACCTCAGGACTGGCACTCGCTGGTAGTGCAGTCTCAAACCCCTGGCTAGGCATAGCCAGAAGCGGTGCACATGCCTCACTCCCACAGGGACCCTCTGGGACCTGTTCTGGGTCAGACATGGGTTCAGTTATCCCTCGATGGAGTGAGGGCCCAGAGAGCAGTGTACGACCTGCATTCTCGATCCTCAGTCCACGGGTGACAGCGACTTGGACGGCTGTCTCCCCGGGGGATAACATCACCTTCCCATCGGGCCTACTGGCCTGTAACAACTCTTTCCTGTCATGCTGATAGGCCAGGGATACAGCTTTCCCATCATCCTGACAGGCCGGGGATACAGCTTTCCTGTCATTCTGACAGGCCGGGGATACAGCTTTCCCATCATCCTGACAGGCCGGGGATACGGCTTTCCCATCATCCTGAAAAGTTAGGGGCAGCCCCTGCCCCTCATCTTGACAGGTCACGGGAAACGCGTCCCCGCCCTTCTGACAGGTGTTGGGCACTGAGGTCCCATCACTCTGACAGACAGGGGGTACCCCTATGGCACCCGGACAGGGTATGGGTACAACTCTCCCATAGTCCTGACCGGTTGTGGGTACCATTTCCCTATCATCCAGACAGGTTATGGGCTTGAGCCACCCATCCCCTTGACTGGCTGTAGGAACACCTGCCCCACTGACCCAACACGGTATGGGGATCGCCTCCCCATCTCCGTGGCAGTCAGTGAGCACAACTGCATGTTGGTCCCTGGGCCACACCTCCGGTGACCCCTGCTGGACCGTTACCTTGCACAGCCGTCCTTGGTCCCAGACCACCTGCTTGAGGCCTGAGTCCAAGGGAGGCTGTGCCACCCGCTCCTTGAGCGCTTTCAGGCTGAAGTCAACTCTTGACGCCACCTGACACCCCTGACGAGACGTGGTAAGAGTGGAAGCAACTGCCACGTCCTCCGTCAGTTCCACGGGACCTGTCTCCTGGCCTCCGTGTAGACCTTCCCCACTGCCCTGACAGGTTATGGGGACCGCATCCCCATCCTCCTGGCAGATAGTGGGTACAACTATCGGTCGGTCCTTGGGCCACACCTCCGGTGACCCCTGCTGGACCGTTACCTGGTACAGCCGTCCTTGGTTGCGGACCACCTCGTGGTCCGAGTCTGAGGAAAGCTGTGCCATCTGCTCTTGGAGAGCTTCCAGGCGGTCGTCAGCCCCTGACGCCGCCTGACACTCCTGACGAGACGTGGTCAGCGAAGAAGAAACTGCCACAGTCTCCGTCAGTTCCCCGGGACCTGTCTCCTGGCCTCCGTCTGACTCGGCAGCCACTTGGTCTGAAGGGGAGAAGCCTCTGAACCTCCACGAGGTTCCTTGGGCTCCACCACCCCCACTCCTGGTGACAGCGGCTATGGCCGCTGTAACCATGGGCAGTGCCTGCTTCCCCTCCGCTCCTGACCAAGTCGCCGGTTCAGGCGGACTATCCTGGCCTCCTGACATCCCGGTGGTGGGTGGTTCCTGCCCTGGGATCTCACCTGGTGGCTTCACTTCTCCTGTGACAGCCCCATACTCCCCGACATGTTCCACCCCTTGCAGCTCCTCAGATTGCAGCGTCTGGGCCTTACCTGGCAGCACCACATTCCCTGTGGGTACTCTGACCTCGACCGCTGACTCCCTGGCTACAATACCTGGCTGCTTACAGTAGAGAGCAGTGTCACATCCATCTGTGTCTGTTCCTTCTGCAGCTCTCAGCCCCCTCAGCCCCCTCTGTCTCCCCTCTGAGAACAAAAGGTGAGCTGGCTGATCCTGGCCTAAGGCCATTCTACAATTCCCTTTATCTTCCTCCCCCCTCCCTGTCAGCCCTTTGTGTGCTGTGTTGTGTGGAGTGTCACTGCAAACATCATCAACATCATCAATAATAACATCATCATTAATAACGTCATCCCCATCAACACTTTCAATATTGGACAGTACATATTCTGGCGGATCAGAACTGGGAGGGTCAGTGGCCACATACTTGGACACTAGCCGCCCCAAGTCTGACCCAAGCAATACATTTGCCGGAATATTAGCAGACACCCCCACCTCCCTCACTCCCCTCCCCGCACCCCAGTCCAGATAAAACCTGGCAACAGGCAATGCGGGTTCCACGCCTCCAATTCCGGAGACGGCAAGGGACTTTCCGGGGATCAAGTCCTGGGGGGAGACCATCTCTGGTCGCACCAAAGTCATCTATGCGCCGGTGTCCCGCAGTCCCATGGCCACTGAGCAGCCTATGGTGACGGGTTGAAAATTGTCAAGGGACCTACCACCACCCCCACCCACACACAAAACAGTGGCCGTTTTTGGGGACGGTGTCTTATGGCGCTGAGGACACATGGCCTTGAAGTGTCCTGGTTGATTGCAGAGGTGACACCGTCTGGGTTCTGCTGCCAACCTAGAGAGGGGAACAGGGGGTAATAGAGGGGCTGCCCCCTGCATTCTGGGGGCTGGGGTCACGGGTGCAGGGTTGATCTTACCCCCTCTCCAGGTGCTGCTGCTGGTCCTCCTGGTCTCAGGTACTCGGTTGTTCGTGTACTCGTCTGTCAGGACCGCGGTCTCACAGGCCCCCTTCGGTTTCCGGTCGCGGATGAACTGTTGGAGGTCCTCGGGACAGTTCCACAGGAATTGCTCCATCACGAACAACTCCTAGATCTCCTGGGCTGTGCTGCGCTCCAAACCTTTGATCCAGTGGTCAGCTGCTCTCAGGAAGGCCCGCATGTGGTCGGTCCAGGTATCCTTTGGACCCCTCTGCAGGCTTCGGAACTTCTTGCGGTAGGACTCCGGCGTGAGGTTGAACTGTCGGATCAAGGCCTGCTTGATGCTCGCATAATCCGGCGACTCCCCGGCAGGGAAGTCCCCCAAGGCTTTTATGGCATCACCCCTCAGACGGGGGGTCAGGTACTGGGCCCACTGGCCTGAGTCCAGGTTGTATTGCCTGCAGGTCTGCTCAAAGGCCAGCAGAAAAGAATCCAGGTCTCCGCCTGCCTCCAGAAGGGGAAAGTTCTCAACTCGGACCTTCGGTGGCTTGGGCTCCTGGTTGGCTGGAACGGGCTGCGAGATCCCGAGCTGAGCCAAGGTGAGCTGGTGCTGGCGCTCTGCAGCCTCACGTCGCTCTGCAGCTTCACGCTCTGCAGCCTCACGGCGCTCTGTAGCTTCACGCTCTGCAAGTCACTCTGCAAGTCGCTCTGCAGCTTCACGCTCCACAGCCTCACGTCGTTCTGCAGCTGCCATGAGGGTCTCGTAGGCGCCCTGGTCTCCAGCTTCAAGTCGAGCCAGGGCAGCTCGAAAAAGGGAATCCGAGCCCATCTGGCTGGAGGGACCAGCATGTGGTGATCTGCCCACTGCGGGGCTGAGGACAGGGGGTATTGGCCCCACTGCAGAGTCGATCACTGGGGATTGGCTCCTTGAGGACCTGTGCATGGGATCCTCCTCGCCTAGATCAACAGTGTTCTCCACCACCTCTTGCATATCAGCCACAGCAAGTGCCCTCTGCAGCGCTTGGCTCCTGGTGCCCTGGGCCAGTTTAGCACCCCCTGGTCACTGACACACAGCTGCAACCTGATGCACCCACCCACCTTATATTTGCACTCTGACTGTCTAGTGTTGAGTTGATCTTAGGACCCTGACAGCAAAAGCTACTGCCAGCAGTCCTTAGTGTTAGGGAGTTGGGTCCCACACACTATTATCTTGATCCCACCGCTGCCACCACTTGTGGTGAATCGGCCACTGAACCTGGCAGCTCCACAGCGCCTCCTGTTAAACCCAGGTCAGTCAGAGAACTGCCTGAGGATAAAGAAGGGCCGCAGCTGCCTTGCCTGTGCTGGTTTATTAAGGCACCTCTCAGTGAGTGTGGTATATGTCTTCTAGCCCGCAGCCAGAAGCACATATAATCTCCTCCACCCCGTCACTGCCAGAGGCCCTGAATAACCCCAAGCACAAATGCTGCCACCAGCTTCTCGTTTAATATAAGTCCGGTCCGTGGTCGGGCTTATATTGGGTCAGAAACCAACCCAGGTAGAGTTATATGAGCACACGGACGTGGGAATCGTGATCAAGATAAAAAGAGCAACTCAGGATTAAATTTATATATTTAATCACCCTAATGGTACACTAGATATTAATATTTACAGTTATTATTCAGATGTTACAAATATTACAGTCAGATATGCCAATAAAAGGAGGAATGGAATACACAGAATTACATACACATGTGAGCAGTTACCTTAGTGCTGATGGCACCACAAGGGCGGCGTGGCACCAATCTGTTCCTTGGGTAATCTCTGGCCTTGGTGGGGCAGATGAGCTTTATACACTATGGGCTGACCCCTGACTCCCCCCATCTCACACCTCTGGGATGTCTCACAACTCCCACCCCTCTGAGGGGAGATATGGACACCCAGATTCCATAATGTTCCCTAGCCTTGTCCATCGGCATCACAGACGGAAGATAATACTTTCATATTTTTAGTTATGATTTTATCTTCGTCTGGATATGAAACATGGCTACTCTGGTAGCAGCCTAGTAGCCAATATCCTGTTTAGATGGCTTACAGCCGTCCTACATTCATGTCAATACCATGCTTATCACCGCCTAGACGTCACGATCATGGATCTACGCTTGCCATGTTCATAGACAGCACGGCTCATGAAATATTAATGTTATAGTCCCGACTCCGTCTTGTCTGCGCCTGAAAAGGAATTTCCTCCCTTCTGCCATTTGGAAAGTGTCACCTAATTTACATCTCCTAAGAAGTCCAGGACACCTGGCTAAAACACCTTCCTAGCTGATTGCATATCAAAGTTGAGGATGAGTCCTTTTGTGTGTCCAGTTGACTGACATGTTCATGCCAATTACTGTGCTGCTTGCCGGAGATAAATGACTTCTGCCTTTCAGAAGGGTGGGGGCTTATCTCTTTGTGAGTGAGATGTGCCTTCAAATTGCTTTCTGGATGGAATATGGGGGATATGGCAATATTCCTTACCAATATTCATTACACCTCCCCCTTTTAGACGGCGCTAGGGGATGGCACATTCCTGTGTTTCCCCGTGCGCCCGTCCGCTACCTCCCCTTGGCAGTGTAACCCGTCGGCGTTACCGTGGTCCTGGTCACTCTTGTGGCGAATGGCGAAGTTGTGTTCCTGGAGCGCAAGGCTCCCATGTAACAACCTTCCATTCGTCACGGGGACCGTGTGTAACCGCTGAGGGGGTTGTGGTCTGTCCCCACGATGGAGTGGCATCCGCACGAGTGTGGCTGCAGACACTGCGGGGCTCACACCATTGCCGGAAACTCCCTTTTCCATCGTGGAGCAGGCCGCCTCCCTCCCTGGATCCCACAGTACCCTCTCTCCTCTGGTGGTGGGGACAGCCGTCTCCGCGAGGTGGCTTGGCACCTCAGGACTGGCACTCGCTGGTAGTGCAGTCTCAAACCCCTGGCTAGGCATAGCCAGAAGCGGTGCACATGCCTCACTCCCACAGGGACCCTCTGGGACCTGTTCTGGGTCAGACATGGGTTCAGTTATCCCTCGATGGAGTGAGGGCCCAGAGAGCAGTGTACGACCTGCATTCTCGATCCTCAGTCCACGGGTGACAGCGACTTGGACGGCTGTCTCCCCGGGGGATAACATCACCTTCCCATCGGGCCTACTGGCCTGTAACAACTCTTTCCTGTCATGCTGATAGGCCAGGGATACAGCTTTCCCATCATCCTGACAGGCCGGGGATACAGCTTTCCCGTCATTCTGACAGGCCGGGGATACAGCTTTCCCATCATCCTGACAGGCCGGGGATACGGCTTTCCCATCATCCTGAAAAGTTAGGGGCAGCCCCTGCCCCTCATCTTGACAGGTCACGGGAAACGTGTCCCCGCCCTTCTGACAGGTGTTGGGCACTGAGGTCCCATCACTCTGACAGACAGGGGGTACCCCTATGGCACCCGGACAGGGTATGGGTACAACTCTCCCATAGTCCTGACCGGTTGTGGGTACCATTTCCCTATCATCCAGACAGGTTATGGGCTTGAGCCACCCATCCCCTTGACTGGCTGTAGGAACACCTGCCCCACTGACCCAACACGGTATGGGGATCGCCTCCCCATCTCCGTGGCAGTCAGTGAGCACAACTGCATGTTGGTCCCTGGGCCACACCTCCGGTGACCCCTGCTGGACCGTTACCTTGCACAGCCGTCCTTGGTCCCAGACCACCTGCTTGAGGCCTGAGTCCAAGGGAGGCTGTGCCACCCGCTCCTTGAGCGCTTTCAGGCTGACGTCAACTCTTGACGCCACCTGACACCCCTGACGAGACGTGGTAAGAGTGGAAGCAACTGCCACGTCCTCCGTCAGTTCCACGGGACCTGTCTCCTGGCCTCCGTGTAGACCTTCCCCACTGCCCTGACAGGTTATGGGGACCGCATCCCCATCCTCCTGGCAGCCAGTGGGTACAACTATCGGTCGGTCCTTGGGCCACACCTCCGGTGACCCCTGCTGGACCGTTACCTGGTACAGCCGTCCTTGGTTGCGGACCACCTCGTGGTCCGAGTCTGAGGAAAGCTGTGCCATCTGCTCTTGGAGAGCTTCCAGGCGGTCGTCAGCCCCTGACGCCGCCTGACACTCCTGACGAGACGTGGTCAGCGAAGAAGAAACTGCCACAGTCTCCGTCAGTTCCCCGGGACCTGTCTCCTGGCCTCCGTCTGACTCGGCAGCCACTTGGTCTGAAGGGGAGAAGCCTCTGAACCTCCACGAGGTTCCTTGGGCTCCACCACCCCCACTCCTGGTGACAGCGGCTATGGCTGCTGTAACCATGGGCAGTGCCTGCTTCCCCTCCGCTTCCTGACCAAGTCGCCGGTTCAGGCGGACTATCCTGGCCTCCTGACATCCCGGTGGTGGGTGGTTCCTGCCCTGGGATCTCACCTGGTGGCTTCACTTCTCCTGTGACAGCCCCATACTCCCCGACATGTTCCACCCCTTGCAGCTCCTCAGATTGCAGCGTCTGGGCCTTACCTGGCAGCACCACATTCCCTGTGGGTACTCCGACCTCGACCGCTGACTCCCTGGCTACAATACCTGGCTGCTTACAGTAGAGAGCAGTGTCACATCCATCTGTGTCTGTTCCTTCTGCAGCTCTCAGCCCCCTCAGCCCCCTCTGTCTCCCCTCTGAGAACAAAAGGTGAGCTGGCTGATCCTGGCCTAAGGCCATTCTACAATTCCCTTTATCTTCCTCCCCCCTCCCTGTCAGCCCTTTGTGTGCTGTGTTGTGTGGAGTGTCACTGCAAACATCATCAACATCATCAATAATAACATCATCATTAATAACGTCATCCCCATCAACACTTTCAATATTGGACAGTACATATTCTGGCGGATCAGAACTGGGAGGGTCAGTGGCCACATACTTGGACACTAGCCGCCCCAAGTCTGACCCAAGCAATACATTTGCCGGAATATTAGCAGACACCCCCACCTCCCTCACTCCCCTCCCCGCACCCCAGTCCAGATAAAACCTGGCAACAGGCAATGCGGGTTCCACGCCTCCAATTCCGGAGACGGCAAGGGACTTTCCGGGGATCAAGTCCTGGGGGGAGACCATCTCTGGTCGCACCAAAGTCATCTATGCGCCGGTGTCCCGCAGTCCCATGGCCACTGAGCAGCCTATGGTGACGGGTTGAAAATTGTCAAGGGACCTACCACCACCCCCACCCACACACAAAACAGTGGCCGTTTTTGGGGACGGTGTCTTATGGCGCTGAGGACACATGGCCTTGAAGTGTCCTGGTTGATTGCAGAGGTGACACCGTCTGGGTTCTGCTGCCAACCTAGAGAGGGGAACAGGGGGTAATAGAGGGGCTGCCCCCTGCATTCTGGGGGCTGGGGTCACGGGTGCAGGGTTGATCTTACCCCCTCTCCAGGTGCTGCTGCTGGTCCTCCTGGTCTCAGGTACTCGGTTGTTCGTGTACTCGTCTGTCAGGACCGCGGTCTCACAGGCCCCCTTCGGTTTCCGGTCGCGGATGAACTGTTGGAGGTCCTCGGGACAGTTCCACAGGAATTGCTCCATCACGAACAACTCCTAGATCTCCTGGGCTGTGCTGCGCTCCAAACCTTTGATCCAGTGGTCAGCTGCTCTCAGGAAGGCCCGCATGTGGTCGGTCCAGGTATCCTTTGGACCCCTCTGCAGGCTTCGGAACTTCTTGCGGTAGGACTCCGGCGTGAGGTTGAACTGTCGGATCAAGGCCTGCTTGATGCTCGCATAATCCGGCGACTCCCCGGCAGGGAAGTCCCCCAAGGCTTTTATGGCATCACCCCTCAGACGGGGGGTCAGGTACTGGGCCCACTGGCCTGAGTCCAGGTTGTATTGCCTGCAGGTCTGCTCAAAGGCCAGCAGAAAAGAATCCAGGTCTCCGCCTGCCTCCAGAAGGGGAAAGTTCTCAACTCGGACCTTCGGTGGCTTGGGCTCCTGGTTGGCTGGAACGGGCTGCGAGATCCCGAGCTGAGCCAAGGTGAGCTGGTGCTGGCGCTCTGCAGCCTCACGTCGCTCTGCAGCTTCACGCTCTGCAGCCTCACGGCGCTCTGTAGCTTCACGCTCTGCAAGTCACTCTGCAAGTCGCTCTGCAGCTTCACGCTCCACAGCCTCACGTCGTTCTGCAGCTGCCATGAGGGTCTCGTAGGCGCCCTGGTCTCCAGCTTCAAGTCGAGCCAGGGCAGCTCGAAAAAGGGAATCCGAGCCCATCTGGCTGGAGGGACCAGCATGTGGTGATCTGCCCACTGCGGGGCTGAGGACAGGGGGTATTGGCCCCACTGCAGAGTCGATCACTGGGGATTGGCTCCTTGAGGACCTGTGCATGGGATCCTCCTCGCCTAGATCAACAGTGTTCTCCACCACCTCTTGCATATCAGCCACAGCAAGTGCCCTCTGCAGCGCTTGGCTCCTGGTGCCCTGGGCCAGTTTAGCACCCCCTGGTCACTGACACACAGCTGCAACCTGATGCACCACCCACCTTATATTTGCACTCTGACTGTCTAGTGTTGAGTTGATCTTAGGACCCTGACAGCAAAAGCTACTGCCAGCAGTCCTTAGTGTTAGGGAGTTGGGTCCCACACACTATTATCTTGATCCCACCGCTGCCACCACTTGTGGTGAATCGGCCACTGAACCTGGCAGCTCCACAGCGCCTCCTGTTAAACCCAGGTCAGTCAGAGAACTGCCTGAGGATAAAGAAGGGCCGCAGCTGCCTTGCCTGTGCTGGTTTATTAAGGCACCTCTCAGTGAGTGTGGTATATGTCTTCTAGCCCGCAGCCAGAAGCACATATAATCTCCTCCACCCCGTCACTGCCAGAGGCCCTGAATAACCCCAAGCACAAATGCTGCCACCAGCTTCTCGTTTAATATAAGTCCGGTCCGTGGTCGGGCTTATATTGGGTCAGAAACCAACCCAGGTAGAGTTATATGAGCACACGGACGTGGGAATCGTGATCAAGATAAAAAGAGCAACTCAGGATTAAATTTATATATTTAATCACCCTAATGGTACACTAGATATTAATATTTACAGTTATTATTCAGATGTTACAAATATTACAGTCAGATATGCCAATAAAAGGAGGAATGGAATACACAGAATTACATACACATGTGAGCAGTTACCTTAGTGCTGATGGCACCACAAGGGCGGCGTGGCACCAATCTGTTCCTTGGGTAATCTCTGGCCTTGGTGGGGCAGATGAGCTTTATACACTATGGGCTGACCCCTGACTCCCCCCATCTCACACCTCTGGGATGTCTCACAACTCCCACCCCTCTGAGGGGAGATATGGACACCCAGATTCCATAATGTTCCCTAGCCTTGTCCATCGGCATCACAGACGGAAGATAATACTTTCATATTTTTAGTTATGATTTTATCTTCGTCTGGATATGAAACATGGCTACTCTGGTAGCAGCCTAGTAGCCAATATCCTGTTTAGATGGCTTACAGCCGTCCTACATTCATGTCAATACCATGCTTATCACCGCCTAGACGTCACGATCATGGATCTACGCTTGCCATGTTCATAGACAGCACGGCTCATGAAATATTAATGTTATAGTCCCGACTCCGTCTTGTCTGCGCCTGAAAAGGAATTTCCTCTCTTCTGCCATTTGGAAAGTGTCACCTAATTTACATCTCCTAAGAAGTCCAGGACACCTGGCTAAAACACCTTCCTAGCTGATTGCATATCAAAGTTGAGGATGAGTCCTTTTGTGTGTCCAGTTGACTGACATGTTCATGCCAATTACTGTGCTGCTTGCCGGAGATAAATGACTTCTGCCTTTCAGAAGGGTGGGGGCTTATCTCTTTGTGAGTGAGATGTGCCTTCAAATTGCTTTCTGGATGGAATATGGGGGATATGGCAATATTCCTTACCAATATTCATCACACTCATGGAAACCGGATGGCAGATAGCTGCCATCCGGCTGCATCCGGCCCTATAGGCAAACTATTGGGCTGAAATGTGATCCAGGCCTATCCGGTTGTCAGCGGATCGGCCCGTTCACAAAAAATGTGGTGTGAAGCTGGCCTAACAAATTTAGCCACTACTGACAGGCCTCCTGTGCAATGTATATGCCGAAGTAAAATTGCCAAGGTAACTTGCATAAAATCTTGTGTAAGCAAATGTATCTTCTTTTTATCATTGGTTTAGTGTTCATACTTTCAAGATGGGAGGGAACCTTATTTGAAAGGTGTTTGTTATCTGTCTGATATTATGTGGCGCCCCTATGGCTAGGCGCCACAGGGAGGTACTGCACCCCAAACAGAAGGTGTAGTGCCATCGTAGTTATGGAGTTGGGGTTTCCTTATAGAGTCTGTCCTAAGCACCCATACACTAGTCCCCCTTAGCATAGGGACTGTATATTCAGTAGGTCCAGGGGGTGGAGCTTAGAGTAGTGCGGGAGACTTTAGTGACAGTTGAGCTAATTTTAGTCAGACAATGCTGGGAAAGCAGCCAGAGAGGACGTTCCTGACTGCACTCCTGACAGGAGGGCGCCTCTTAGAGAGAGGTGACCCGGGAATCACAGGGGATAAACCAGGCCTGGTTGGAGCCAGCTGGGGAAGTCCGGGGTTGACACCGGCATACCGGAGCCGAGGCAACCAGTGGTCTATCCCTGGTTGCAAACCGACAAGCTGTGGGACCGACAGAAGGGAACCATGGCACCACAGACTGTACCTCGACCTCAGTCCTATAGCAGGTTCAGGACACTGGACCGAATTTCCTGTGGCGGGAGGATTTGCTCATTGTTGCTCCCGTCCATACTGGTAAGGAATCAAACGTACTTAACTGCAACAGACCCGTGGGCTGGCGTTGGAGCTCTGCAGAGTGGTTAAAGAGAGAGTAAGGAGGGACACAGACACTGAAAGTCATTAGAATGGACCATCAACAGATTCTACAGGATCACCCTACAATCTGTGGCTACGTCCTCATTCAATTAGACTGTGGCTGTGAACTGTATCATCTCCCTGGTACCAGTAAAGTGACGTTTGAGTTGAATCGTTGTCTGTGATCCTTTCCTCCGGCGCCCAGAGGGCCTCAGCATCATCAGAGGGGTAAGAACTACGACTTCCCTCATCCTTCCCCACTACCCTGAGGTAAAGCTCCACCTGTGGGGAGCTGTACTACTCTGAGCTGCACCTCCATCACCTCAGCGGCCGGCCGCAGCACTGGTAACCCTATTACCAGGTACCACAGGTGGAATCATGATACCATTCCTTCCCCCTCCATCATCATCACCCCCATCCCCTACCACTGAGGGTCCAGGGCACAGAACTGGGAACCGACCAGCCGTCCCCCCATCGAAGCAACCGCCTATCCCGGTATCCGAGTACCCCCTACCCTGTCGACAGACTCAGTTCTGGCGTCATGAACAGGATCCCGTGCCCGGTAAAACCGGGTACCGTGTGCTTAAAATAGACTTTATTGAATGTTTCGTGAATTGTAAAATCAGGCCGCCATTACTGCACCACAGAGCGGGAAGAGCATCGCGGCTGTGCAGCAAAAAGATAAGCCCCGCTCCTCCGCTCTGCCGAGATTTGCCAAAGTGTAGTGGTAGGCTCCGAAAAGGCCCAAAGGGCTGTCCCACTAAATTTCTCTAAAAGGCGGGCCTAGCTATGTAAAAGACTATGTACTAGCCCAGGGGCTTGCCTCGGCCCCTCACCAAAGCAGGGCCATGCAAGAGGCGCCAAAATGTCTCCCCGCCCCCCTTGCTATCAAACAACCAAGGGAGCAGGTCAAGAACCAGAGCGCACCAGTTCGGGACTATTAAAATCAAACAGAGCGCGGCCGGAGGTCAGAACGTGATACCTGGTCAGACTCCAGACCCGTTACCCGTGTGCGGCCTGGTAAAGATGGCAGTCCCAAAACTTGGAGCGGTAATCCAGGAGGCTGAGGAGGACCTGGCGGCCTACCCTTGAAACTGAGGGAGAGGATGCCGCATTATGGAGAACAGTGTTAAAGGACCTACGAACCCGCCTCCAGGAGACTGCTGAATGGATTATCCGGCATTGGAGTGCTAAGCTATTCCTGTAATTAAGCCGGCGGCCGGAGCATCAAATGGAACTCCGACTCAGAAGGGAATTGGGAGTCTCGGTTGAAACACAAACCAAGCACCCGGTAATCGTTGAAAGCCACGCCCCCACCGAACCAGTGAACCAGCCAACCGTGGAGCCTGAGGAGGAATCTGCCAAGCAAAGAGACCTGATCCAGTTCCCGAGGAAGAGGAGAGGGACCTGGAGGAAAGAGGCACCGGCAGCACCAAGGAACCTCATGAGCTATGGAGGGCTGAGACACCAGTACTACAAATCGAAGCCGGACAGAGGAGGATGGTCCCATCCCAGGCTGATGGTGGATGTTCCTGGCAACTGGAGGGCCGTCCCTGGTTCACCCGACCTAACCTGGACGATGAGGTCGAGCGGCAGAGGCGACATGAGGCCTGGTGGGCAAATGAGTTGGAGACCCGTCAGGCCCGTATGTGCGCCTGAGCCCAACCAGCACAACCTCTCGACCAGAGCAGGAAAAGAGTTATCACCGACTTTAACCAGGGAGTCGATTATGGTTTCGCCCGGGAAGAAGGTCTCTATTCTGAAATTTTCGTCGCCAAGAGGGATGTGGAGTCCCACCTTCCACAAGGACACCCAGATAGAGATCTATATCGGGGCGATACCATCACATACCATCCATGCTGGACCCCTGGACCAGTAAAGTGCTGGACCCCGAGGGTGGTATGCGATCCGGGTGAACAAGTATGAAGATTGAGATGTTTAATAGATGTAAATAGTTGAATATAATGCCCTTTTTCCTTGCAGCGGTATTATAGAGTTCACTTTCTTGTTATGATGAAGCCTGATTGAACTGTAAATCAGAGACTGATACCCGATCCCCGTTGGGCCGATGTGGACTAATGCTTATTCATGTTCAGTTTGCAATGTTAAAAGCACAGTACCTCCTGCAAGGGAAGATCACAGAGAATGCATATTGTTATTGTTTTGAATTAAACGCTACCCGGTTAAAGTGTTAATAAAATTTCAATTCAAAACAGGTTTGGTTTTAACACTCGCGAACTAGTGTAATTCACCAAAGATGTGTGTGGGCCCCTATGGTTAGGCGCCACAGGGAGGTACTGCACCCCAAACAGAAGGTGTAGTGCCTCCGTAGTTATGGATTTGGGGTTTCCTTGTAGAGTCTGTCCTAAGCGGTATACACTAGCCCCCCTTAGCATAGGGACTGTATATTCAGTAGGTCCAGGGAGTGGAGCTTAGAGTAGAGTGGGAGACTTGAGTGACAGTTGAGCTAATTTTAGTCAGACCGTGCTGGGAAGGCAGCCAGAGAGAACGTGCCTGACAGCGTTCCTGACAGGAGGGCGCCTCTTAGAGAGAGGTGACCCGGGAAACGGAGGGGATGAACTAGGCCTGGTTGGAGCCAGCTGGAGAAGTCTGGGGTCGACACCGGCAAACCAAAGCCGAGGCAACCAGTGGTCTATCCCTCGCTGCGAACCAACAAGCTGTGGGACCGACAGAAGGGAGCCATAGCACCACAGACTGTACCTTGACCTCAGTCCTATTGTAGGTTCAGGACACTTTAAAGGGAACCTGTCACCTAATCTATGGCCCCTAAACTATCACTACCTGCCCTACAGACCCTAACTAGCTCCCTAACCATCCCTGCCTGACCTAATATGGCTTTATATAAGGTGAAATAAACACTTTATAAACTTACATTTTTTCCATCTGTGGGGCGTTCCTGTCGGCTCTTGTCTGCAGGGCGGGGTCCCCAGGGCCGCGCTCCCCCCGCCTCGCTCCCTTCCTAACGCCCTAATGGGCGGCATTGTGGATTTGAAGAGCGGGGGAGCCCAGTGGAATCATCCCGCCCCGCTCTTCATGACGCGAGACCGGAAACCGCGTCATTTCCGGTCCGCGCATGCCCAGTGCGGCGGGTGAAGTCGACGCGAGTGCCGGCGTCGCTAAGCAACGATCGGCAGCGTCTTCGGAAGGTGAGTATCGGCGGCCCCCTCCCTCCCAAACCAGCACATATATATGTGTGTGTAATCCACATGTATATATGGATTACACACACACATATATACATTCACTTTGATTAGGCACATTTCATATGTGCATCTATATATATATATATATATATATATATATATATATATAGTTAGATTGTGTGTGTGTGTGTGTGTGTATATACATACGTGTGTGTGTGTGTGCATGTGTATACTTACGTGTGTGTGTGCATGTGTGTGTATACTTACGTGTGTGTGTGCATGTGTGTGTATACTTACGTGTGTGTGTGTGTGTGCATGTGTGTGTATACTTACATGTGTGTGTGTGTGCATGTGTGTATACATACGTGTGTGTGTGTGTGCATGTGTGTGTATACATACTTGTGTGTGTGTGTGCATGTGTGTGTATACGTGTGTGTGTGTGTGTATGTGTGTGTGTGTGTGCGTGCATGTGTGTGTATACATACTTGTGTGTGTGCGTGTGTGTGTGTGCGTGCATGTGTGTGTATACATACTTGTGTGTGTGTGTGTGCGTGCATGTGTGTATACATACTTGTGTGTGTGTGTGTGCATGTGTGTGTATACATACTTGTGGTGTGTGTGTGTGTGCGTGCATGTGTGTGTATACATACTTGTGTGTGTGTGTGTGCATGTGTGTGTATACATACGTGTGTGTGTGTGTGTGTGCATGTGTGTGTATACATACTTGTGTGTGTGTGTGTGTGTGCGTGCATGTGTGTGTATACATACTTGTGTGTGTGTGCGTGCATGTGTGTGTGTGTGCATGTGTGTGTATACATACGTGTGTGTGTGTGTGTGTGCATGTGTGTGTATACATACGTGTGTGTGCATGTGTGTGTGTGTGCATGTGTGTGTATACTTACGTGTGTGTGTGTGCGTGCATGTGTGTGTATACATACTTGTGTGTGTGTGTGCGTGTGTGCATGTGTGTGTATACTTACGTGTGTGTGTGTGCGTGCATGTGTGTGTATACTTACGTGTGTGTGTGCGTGCATGTGTGTGTATACTTACGTGTGTGTGTGTGTTTGTGCATGTGTGTGTATACATACTTGTGTGTGTGTGTGCGTGCATGTGTGTGTATACATACTTGTGTGTGTGTGTGCGTGTGTGCATGTGTGTGTATACTTACGTGTGTGTGTGTGCATGCATGTGTGTGTATACTTACGTGTGTGTGTGTGTGTGCGTGCATGTGTGTGTATACTTACGTGTGTGTGTGTGTGCGTGCATGTGTGTGTATACTTACGTGTGTGTGTGTGTGTGTGTGCATGTGTGTGTATACATACGTGTGTGTGTGTGTGTGTGTGTGTGTGTGCATGTGTGTGTATACATACTTGTGTGTGTGTGTGTGCATGTGTATATATATTTTGTAGAGAGAGACTGAGGGTGAGAGGGTCTGTGAGTTTTGTGTAACGCTGGGACCTGGGTGACGCAGTAAACTTCACCTGAGGTCAGAGTTAATCCTCGTCACTCTATCTGACCTCAGGTGATCTACACTGATGTCACCCTGTTCACATCGGTAACAGAAAATTCACTCTATGTGGGTCACGCTGCGAAGTGGGAAGTTTCACATGAGGTCAGAGAAACACATTGCTTTATCCGACCTCAGGTGACACAGACCATGAACTCTTCCCCTTCACTGCACGAGCCTTCAAATATAATTTTTAGGGAATCTTCACTAACGGACGGACCTCTACCAGGATCCTGGATGGGTATGTGGGAGTAATAAAGATGGAGTCAAAATACGTGTTTGTGTTTTTTGTTGTAATAAAAAAAA
>JARQOC010000003.1:340887200-340902200 GCA_033576535.1 Allobates femoralis
CCGGATCCGATTTTGTCCGATTTTTGCATCAGGCACAAAAAAGGATGTAAAAATAGGACAAAACCGGATCCTCCCGGAAAACCAGCAAACCGGAAGCCAAATAAGGCCAATCCGGTGCCATAAGGATACATGGGTGCAAATTCGAATCTGGGGCTATCCAGTTCACACCGTAAAGCCCCGGACCCAAAAAAACGTGGTGTGAAGGCGGCTAAGTTGAAATGAGCAAACCTGTTCAGGACTTGCATTCAGGTGCTTGTTGTCTCCTAAGTGCTGAAATGGGCAGCGCTGTGCTCCGGTATGCTTGCTGCCTGGCCTAGTGTGAGCCGCATGCAGTGATTGATTGGCACACACTGGGGCTCATATCCTAGTTTTCCGCAGTAGGGTGACGGGCAAAATAAAAATAGAAAAATCTACAACCTTCTGGAAGTGATTGGTTAATGGCTGGCTGTGTGGGGGGCAGTGAGCTATGCAATCAATTAGTAACTTCCAGTGACGTCCTGGTCAAAATTTGGGACCCGAGCAGTGGAACCCTAACCCGAACAAGCCCATGTTCGATCATTTCTAGTACTAAGTTATTGTGGGGGTGTGTTCTTATTTTTGCTCAGTGCTGCTGCCTGCTTATTGTTGTTCAATGTCATATACCCTGTTTCCCCGAAAATAACACACTCTCTGATAATACTTTTTGTTCCCAAAAATGCACTATGTCTTATTTTCAGGGCATGTCTTATTTTTCTATCATCGCCTTGCAGCCCCCAATATCCTCATCATTCCCTTGCAGCCCCCAATATTCCCATGCAATATCCCCCTGTCTTATTTTAGGGGAAACAGGGTAGGAGCAAGAAGTACAGCAAAAATATCTGATAACACCCACTTGGACCTAGAAAAAATAACTCAAGTGACAAATACTTTAATTGCTAATGACTCTGCAATGGAGAGACTAATTTAATACAAAATGTGAATTCTATCCTTCAGCTACTATTACATCATTTATTCGATTCAACATGAAAAATTTGACCTCTTTTTAAATACATTACTTTCTATGTAAATTTGTTATAACTGAGCAAAAACACAAAGGAGTTTCTTAAATTTTATAAATGCTGATCAGAAATAATGGTGATCAGTATTTATTATCAGGAAAAGCCAGATATTCCCCCTGCACTCAGGCATTTATTCAATCACCAATTACCAGACCAGAATCATAAAACAATTCTTTATTTATATATTTTACCTTCATTGTCCTCACTGTTTTCCTGTCTCCTGTTTGATGAAAGAACAAACTGATCTGCAAGATTATTCTGCTGATCTAAACAAGACTTGAGAGGGGCTTTCCACTAAAAATTGATATTGGAGACCAATATTCAGAATAGGTACTGTAGTGATGCGACCCCGATGTGTCCACTGACTGGGACACAGCATATGGGAGATTGTATCTTCTGCTCGGTAGCAGCACACACAGGGTTAGCTGCTGCTGGAGCTGAGTGCTGATTGAAAGCACTAATGCCCAGGTGTGCGAGTGAATAGGAGATGATATGAGCTGCCCTGGGCTGAGGAGAGGGGAAAAGTGTCAGAACAGCCGGAGCTGCTGGGTGAAGGGTTGTGTGAAGTTAACACAGCCTGTGAGCTCTCTCAGAGTGGACGTTCATGAGGCTAATGAGCAGATGTTGATGAGAGAAAGGTTGTGTGCTGATGTAACACAGCCTAGCCGTGAGGTTTTGGCCCTTGCCTGGGACCCGGCCAAGATAGAACCCAGGAGAAGGTACAAAGCTTCTATATCAGATGTTGGGATTGTATGAGGTTGTACCCGGCTGCGCCTTGGAACCTGAAGGTCTGTAAATACCTGAACTGTGCCATTAAACTGTGTGTTGTGTGAACAAGTGCCTGGGTCACTGCCTTCCGTCGTGCGGATCCTAACCGCTACCTTACATGTGGTGGAGAATGCGAGCGTAGCAACCTGGTTGCTAATGGCAACGACTTGGTGAAAGGAAAAAAAAAAAAAGGGCAGCCACAATAGAGGACCTGATGAAGCATCTGGTGCAGACACAGCAGCAACAGCAGATCGCACAACAGGAGGCGAATCAGCTCTTGATCCGGCAAATGCAGCAGCAACAGGAGCATCAGCAGCGACAGATGGATCTTCTGATGGAGGCAATCCGTGCAAGGCCTGTGCCTCCACCCCCGGGTCAAGGAGATGACAGCAGCGTCCGGAAGGCGGTAAGGCCTGCAATGCAAAAGATGACCCCGGGGGATGATGTGGAGGCATTCCTGGCGGTTTTTGAGAGGGTCGCAGAGCGGGAGAAATTGCCGCCAGAGCAGTGAGCGGAAATGTTGGCACCTTACTTAACCGGAGAGCCCCAAAAAGCCTACCTGGACCTCTGCACAGAGGACAATATGGACTATGGGACTCTGGAAGGTGAGATCCTGTCCAGAATGGGGGTTAATACGTATGTAAGGGCTCAACAGGTAAGCCAGTGGTGCTTTGAGGAGGGTAAACCCGTCCTGTGTCAGGCCTATGACTTGTTGCACCTGGTAAAGAAGTGGCTGCAGCCTGAGAGCCTGAGACCCACACAAATAATAGAGAGGGTGGTTGTTGACCAGTTTGTGCGCACTCTGCCTGTCTTCATCCAATGGTGGGTGGGACAAAGTGATCCGGGTACCCTAGATCAGTTAGTGAGTGTAGTGGAGCGGCATGTTCATACTCAGGACTTGATTTGGGACTCTGGGACACTGCGTGCAGCTCGGCGGACCGCATCCACCAAACCGAAAATTAGGGACCCCCAACCCAGTCTTATGCTGGGTTCGACCCCACCACAGGCAGAGAATGTGCGCAGCCCAGAAGTGAGCCAGAAACCTGGGTCTCCTAAGCGGGGCACCGTAAATATTTTTTTCCCCGCCGAAAGGTGTTGGCGATGCCAGGAGTCAGGACACGCAATGGTGCACTGTCCCCTCAGTGTCCATGGACTGTGGGTATACCCGCCGGATGTCCATGTTCGCCCAATCTGCCGGGGCAGGACACTATGGGACTGGGGGTAAAAGGAGTGCTTTGTGCCAGGTTTGGCTCAATGGAAATGAAGCTATGGCCCTGTTGGACTCTGGGAGTGGTGTGACCATTGTGTGTACCTCCTTGGCCTCTGGATCCAAACCATGGGGACCACCGTAGGTATCCAACAAGGAGGGTCACTATCACTACCCTGTCCGCACGGGTACAACATGAAGTGGGGGTGGTGGATACACTGCCTTTTGATATGATTTTGGGAGAGATTTTCCTCTGTTCTGGACTTTGTGTGAGAGGCAAACTAATCCTCAGGTAATGGATGGTCCGGGCACTGAGCCCGAAGATCCCGACTCTGGGACATCTGCCATAGGGTTCACCACTATAGGGACAGAGTGTAATCCCGATAGGTGTTCCCTAGAGGTAAAGGCAGGAGGTTTCAGAGCATCCGAACCCCAGATACAGGTGCGGAAGCGCCGACCATGACGTCCTAAGATCCGTAGACATACTCAAAGTACACACGGTGACTGCACTGTGGAGTTAGGGCTATGGGACTCAGACGACCTGCTCAATCGTGTAGTGGATGACATAGCATCAGGACTCCACATAGCCAAAGGGATAGGTGGCCATGCTACAGCAGTGGCTATTGGGGGAGGGGGAGGCCTCTCACAGACAGGCCCCTGAGACATAACGTGAGTGGGTCCGATTGGTCTTGGCACACAAGAAAACGGTTGGTGACAGTACAGGACCACAAGGTTGACGTGGACGCCCCTGATCGACTTGGACAGTCCCCTCGACTAGTAGGCCCCGATGGTGAGTTGGCCTTATCTCGAGGCCCCGGATCATGGGCTTGTGTTCAACCCCACGGGCTTGAACAGAGGGGGAAGGTATGTGGTGATGCGACCCCGATGTGTCCCCTAACTGGGACACAGCATTTGGTAGATTGTATCTTCTGCTCGGTAGCAGCACACACAGGGTTAGCTGCTGCTGGAGCTGAGTGCTAATTGACAGCACTGATGCCCAGGTGTGCGAGTGAATAGATTATATGAGCTGCCCTGGGCTGAGGAGAGAGAGAGAAGTGTCAGAACAGCAGCAGTTGCTGGGTGAAGGGCTGTGTAAAGCTAACACAGCCTGTGAGCTCTCTGAGTGGACGTTCATAAGGCTAATGAGTGGATGGTGAGGAGAGAGAGGTTGTGTGCTGACCTATCACAGCAAAGCCGTGAGGTTTTGGCCCTTGCCTGGAACCCGGCCAAGACAGAACCCGTGAGAAGGTACAGAGCTTCTATAACTGTGTGTTGTGTGAACAAGTGCCTGGGTCACTGCCTTCTGTCGTGCTGATCCTAACCGCTACCTTACAGTACTCAATATTAAATTGGTGGGGATCAACACCCGACACTACCAACAATCAGCTATTATAACCTGTGGCAACATCACATCCCTGTCAGACTTTGCAATGACTGATGGTTGGATTTTTATAAACTATCCTGAGGATAGGAGATCAATGTCAATATAATGGAAAACATATAATCTGACAAGAATAATTTTGGTTTAAGAAATCATAGTTATTGCATTTCAAATACTAAGAACACATCTCTGGGTTATTAGGAAAGTAGGAAGACTTCTGAACACTAATAATAATTTACAATAATTTAATAATTTCTATTGATATATTCTTCTCACCGTGGCTTTGGGACCAACTCCTCTGGAACAGGCGTCCATACAGAATCTGGAGTGCGCTGCTCTTTAAACCGACCCGAAAATATCAAAGCCACTTGTTCCATGTCAAATACACAGACAGCAGAGCCCTGTATACTGGAAAAAAGTCAATACCACTCAATGAGTTATAAGTAAACAATTGGCAGAGGTCTAGGTCTACATGAAGCTGGAAACACAGAAATGAACATAGACTTAGACATATAGAAATCATCAATTTCCCACCCACAAGTGAGTTTTATGATTAAGTATGCAGCCTGAAATGCATAACCCAGCTCCTTTTTGCTTGTATGTAAGGTTACGTTCACACATAGCGTAATGACCTCGTATGCCTGCTTTTACGCGGCACTTTTGCGTGCTCACATAAAAGCAGTGCAAAACAAAGCTGGAGATGCCTCCCAGCAAAAGCTTTGGCTTTTGCTGAAAACCGTGCAGACACCACGTTTGGCCGCATATTTCAATGCAAAAGCACACGCGCAAAAAGAATTGACAAGACAATTCTTTGCGCTTTTTTGGCACACTTTCCCCATAGGCTATATGTTAACATGCCCTTCGTGAAAATGCACTGGGAAAAGGGCGGGGTCTGCATGCTGTCACGCTTTTTTGAGCACAAAAAAATGTCACTGCCAAATACACGGCAAAATACGCCGTCTGTGAACGTAGCCGTAAAGTTGATCTTGTTGAGTTAATTAGCGGTATAGGCATGTTCTAGCTGCTGGATTTCTCTATTACCTTCTTCGTTCAAGACTCTTTAAAGGGGTTGTTCAACCCCATTGAAAAAAATTATCATACACTACAGCTTTACGAAGCTTAATACTATGTAATAAACACACTGTTAGGATTTGGCTCCACTTGACAATTTGTGTGGTCATCACATGACTGCACAAATGCAAATCGCAAACCTGAACCCTAATAGCATGGAAATTACACAATTCAGGATTCTGAAAGCTTCAATGCTTGTAATAATTTTTCCAACGACTTTCCCAGCCAATTGGGCAAAATATATGACAATTTTCTTGCTCCTAGAGAACAGCTATATTGCATTCTGTTATGTCACCAATGTTGCAACAAGATTGAAAAAAAGAGAGGCAGCACTTCCTTCAGTTTCAGTTATGTGGGCTTTATTCCCAGGGACCGCGAAGTTTCGACCCTTAGGTTTTTCTCAGGCAGTGTCACAATACAACTGGGGTACTGTCACGCTGGGAGTGGGGAAGACACCCAGCGTAGGATAACGACGGGGGGGGGGGGAATCAGGAGTCCCTAATGCTAAGGGCACAAGAAGGAGATGGTGACCCCTAGACTTCCTAGAGCTGACCCTGTCTGACCTAACGTCCCTATACAGTCTCCTCAACTGTCGCCGACCACGAACCTCGTCCCTCTCTGATCCTAGATCTATCCTATCTAAGGATCAGATGGAGAGGTTCACTAGACCCCTCCACTATCAACTAAAGACAAACACCAGGGAAGACAGACATTTGGGAAAAGGAAACACTTATCTGACAGCAGAACACAGCAACCTCCACAATCTCAGCTTCTGCTGGAGCAAGGATAAAGTGTGCACAAGGAACTATCACCTGCACCGAGGAAGGGTAATGAACCTCCTTATAAAGGTGGAAGGAGTCTGCTGGGTCCTAGTGACCTACAACATTGGTGGATAAAACCAGACCGAGCGCAAAACCTCCACAGCCGTCTCGCCATAATAGAGAGAACTCATCACACCTTCTCTCCATCAACACAGAAGGTAAATGCCCCTCAAAGAGACGGACCATCCTCCACCATTATGGCTGATGGGCCAAACGCTGGGATCGTCTGCGCGTGGCCTCCACCCTGTCATCCGTGCCACCCGTGACAGGTACACATATTTATAGCACCCATACAAGTGGCTTATTAATTATACAATTTGTGTCTCAGTGAATAAAATACATATAATAACATCATATAAATTCATCTACTTTCATCATAGTAGTAATAAAGTGCATATGTTTAAGAACAATAAAGTTTCCATCGTGCTCATATATCATAATTTATCCTTTAGGACTTAATTAATAAATTGTGCACATGTGTATAAAGTGTAATAATAATAAGGTGATAATGACTTACTGCACCAGACTCATAGCTTAAAACAGGAAACCGCCGTACTCCCAGCGTGTAGTTTCCTCTATTGCATATGCCCAACATCTCATTTCCTCTTTTGCGATATCCTGTGACTACATAACTTCCACACATGCGCAGAAGCGCATCGGGACTCTCAGCGTGTAGTTTTAACTAACACGCTTATTCACATCCTCTCTTCCGTTGTTATGTGACCATTCTCTAATCCCGCGCATGCATATTATATCTGCGGGATTCTCCGGCGATATTTTGGTACTCTAACATATATATTATATTGAAGCCACTTACACCCAAAACTTTATTTAGGGCGTTCTACTATACAGAATATCACTCCCCATGTTGTCCCTGATCATATTACCCAGAAATTACACGGCCATTTAATATAATATTACTAATTTACGGTAATCAGAAGATTTCGTCACCGTCCAGAGGACTTTCTACAGTTAAGTGCGCTGTATTTTCAGCAGCACAAATGGCTCAATCACCACAACACCGCTACAGTATAGGGAATGACCATCCTGTTAAAGTGACAACTCCTATATATCTTCAAAGCAACAAAATTATTAATTAAAAAAATCTTAAAACCAATATAACTAAGTCTTCCGCCATATAAAATTCATTGATTAAAGTTAAGTGCTCTAAATTATCATAAGCACAAATTACACAATTACTCCATAATGTAATCCACCATGAAATATTGGTCATCCTGTTTAAGTGACAATACCACCTATATATAGGGACAACTTTTTGGGGGTCAATAATACAAAAATAATCACTATTAATCAAATTGCTTTTTATTAGTACCAAAAAGTTTTTATATAGTCACCACAATCAGAGCTAAATAATTTAATACATTTAAGGGCAAAAATAATTAAGCAAATGCAAAAAATAATCTCTGGTGCAGTATTGTCTCAATCTTGATGTTCCAACAAAGAAAAAAATACGAAAACAAAAAGAAAGAGACAATTAAAATACATCAGTATTTTGAAACATATTCTTCAAGCCTTAAAAGCAGGGCTAAATTCCATATTTAATAAAGGGTATAACAGTTAGAAAAAACCACTGATTTTAAAATCCACGTTGAGGCCGTTAGGCATCAATGTATTCAGCCTATGAATCCACTCTAGTTCTCGTTTTTTCAAGAGTTTTATACGATCCCCTCCTCTCCTCTGCATTGGTATTGAGTCAATTAATCGAAATCTTAGGTCCCTCTCAGAGTGTCCCATGTCAACATAATGCTTAGGGACTGGCAAGTCCTGTCTCTTTTTCTTAATAGTATATCGATGTTGTGCAATGCAAGTTTTAAAATCAAGCATTGTTTCACCCACATACCACAAATGACATGGACAGTCTAAGAGGTAAATCACAAATTCCGATGCACATGTCAGGAAATTCCTTATTTCAAATCTCACACTGGTTCTTGGATGTACAAATGATGACCCTTTTATCATCAAATTGCAATTGATGCAAGCAAGGCACGGATAACAACCCTTGCGGTTCGAACCTGTCAAGTATTTTTGTCCATCTTTTTTAAAACTGTCGATATCTGAATGTATCAATTTATCACCTAGACTTTGACAACATCGATAAGAAAACAATGGGGGTTCTTTAAATTCCTTCACACCAGGAAGGCATTTTCCTAACATCCCCCAATGCTTTTTTATTATTTTAGATATTGCAGTACTCTGCTCACTATAGGTAGATACCACTGGAATTCTTTCAACAATTTTAGTAGGTTGTTTTTCCAAAAGGAATTCTGATCTATTTTTCTTATCTACCTTTTCTTTTTGACTCAAAAGTAGTTGTTTCGGGTATCCCCTTGCGGAAAATTTTCTAACCATCTGATTAAGTGATTTTTCTTGATCTTTTTCATCACTTACAATTTTCTTTACCCTTAAAAGCTGACTATAAGGGATAGATTTGACTGGAATTGAATTGTATAGACTCCATCGATGAGACCAACGTAAACTTTATAGTCTCATCAATGGTGTTTAAATACTGATGAAAATCTTGTAAAGCTTCAATAGTCCCTGTCCACACGAAGAAGACGTCATCTATGTATGTCCACCACGTGGCAACAAGGCCTTGTTTAAACACCATTGATGAGATTATAAAGTTTACGTTGGTCTCATCGATGGAGTCTATACAATTCCTTGATGTATTAGTACGATTTGAAGCAAACCGACTCAGCACAGACCTCTTTGTAAAAAAGACGAAAATGGTCACATCCATCCCTTATAGTCAGCTTTTGAGGGTAAAGAAAATTGTAAGTGATGAAAAAGATCAAGAAAAATCACTTAATCAGATGGTTAGAAACTTTTCCGCAATGGGATATCAGAAACAACTACTTTTGAGTCAAAAAGAAAAGGTAGATAAGAAAAATAGATCAGAATTCTTTTTGGAAAAACAACCTACTAAAATTTTTGAAAGAATTCTGGTGGTAACTACCTATAGGGAGCAGAGTGCAGCAATATCTAAAATAATAAAAAAGCATTGGGGGATGTTAGGAAAATGCCTTCCAAGTGTGAAGGAACTTAAAGAACCCCCATTGTTTTCTTATCGACGTCAAAGTCTAGGTGATAAATTGATGCATTCAGATATCGGCAGTTTAAAAAAGATGGACAAAAATACTTGACAGGTTCGAAACGCGAGGGTTATTATCCATGCCTTGCTTGCATCAATTGCAATTTGATGATAAAAGGGTCATCATTTGTACATCCGAGAACCGGTTTGAGATTTGAAATAAGGAATTTCTGACATATGCATCGGAATTTGTGATTTACCTCTTAGAGTGTCTGTGTCATTTGTGGTATGTGGGTGAAACAACGCTTGATTTTAAGACTCGCACAACATCGATATACTATTAAGAAAAAGAAACAGGACTTGCCAGTCCCTAAGCATTATGTTGACATGGGACACTCTGAGAGGGACCTAAGGTTTCGATTAATTGACTCAATACCAATGCAGAGGAGAGGAGGGGATCGTTTAAAACTTTTGAAAAAACGAGAACTAGAGTGGATTCATAGGCTAAATACATTGACGCCTAACGGCCTCAACATGGATTTTAAAATCAGTGGTCTTTTATAAGTGTAATACCCTTTATTAAATATGGAATTTAGCCCTAATTTTCAGGCTTGAAAAAATATGTTTCAAAATACTGATGTATTTTAATTGTCTTTTTCTTTTTGTTTTTGTCTTTTTTCTTTGTAGGAACATCAAGATTGAGACAATACTGCACCAGAGATTATTTTTTGCATAGCTTAATTATTTTTGATCATAAATGTATTGAATTATTTACCACTGATTGTGGTGACTATATAAAAAACTTTTTGGTACTAATAAAAAGCAATTTGATTAATAGTGATTATTTTTGTATTATTGACCCCCAAAAAGTTGTCCCTATATATAGGTGGTATTGTCACTTAAACAGGATGACCAATATTTCATGGTGGATAACATTATGGAGTAATTGTGTAATTTGTGCTTATGATAATTCAGGGCAGTTAACTGTATAAAGTCCTCTGGACGGTGATAAGGTCCCCTATTTAATCAATGAATTTTATATGGCGGAAGACTTAGTTATACTGGTTTTAAGATTTTTTTATTAATAATTTTGTTTCTTTTAAGATATATAGGAGTTGTCACTTTAACAGGATGGTCATTCCCCTATACTGTAGCGGTGTTGTGGTGATTGAGCCATTTGTTCTATTGAAAATACAGCGCACTTAACTGTAGAAAGTCCTCTGAATGGTGACGAAAGCTTCTGAATAAATTAGTAATGTTATATTAAATGGTCGTGTAATTTCTGGGTAATATGATCAGGGACAACATGGGGAGTGATATTCTGTATAGTAGAACACCCTATATAAAGTTTTGGGTGTAAGTGGCTTCAATATAATATATATGTTAGAGTACCAAAATATCGACAGAGAAACCCGCGGATATAATATGCATGCGCGGGATTAGAGAATGGTCACATGACCACGGAAAAAAGGATGTGAATAAGCGTGTTAGTTAAAACTACACGCTGAGAGTCCCGATGCGCTTCTGCGCATATGTGGAAGTTATGTAGTCACAGGATATCGCAAAAGTGGAAATGAGATGTTGGACATGTGCAATAGATGAAACTACACGCTGGGAGTACGGCGGTTTCCTGTTTTAAGCTATGAGTCTGGTGCAGTAAGTCATTATTATTATTACACTTTATACACATGTGCACAATTTATTAATTGAGTCCTAAAGGATGAATTATGATATATGAGCACTATGGAAACTTTAATGTTCCTAAACATATGCACTTTATTACTACTATGATGAAAGTAGATGAATTTATATGATGTTATTATATGTATTTTATTCACTGAGACACAAATTGTATCTACTATATAATTGCCGTAGGCATTTTCGTGTCGGACCCCGAAAACGTGCCGTGGATATGTCACTATTGTGACGTCATCACGGCGAAGCATTGGCCGCGTAGCGGCCAATGCGAGGCGTCAGCTGCGCGAGCAATGGCCGCGAGGCCATTGCGAGTCGCTAGCTTTAGTGCGAGCAATGGCCGCGAAGCGGCCATTGCGAGTCGCTGGCCGAAAATAGAACCAGAGGCTCGGCCACAAAGCTAGCGATTTCCCGCTCAGGTAGCGAGTCGCTAGCCTCAGCGGGAAATCGCTAGCTTTGTGGCCGAGCCTCTGGTTCTATTTTCGGCCAGCGAATCGCAATGCCCGCTTCCATAAGGATTACCGCAATCGCGCCGCATTGCGACTCGCTGGCTGAGTGCGAGTACTTGCGGCGCGGTTGCGGTAATCCCCATAAGGATTACCGCAATCGCGCTGCATTGCGAGTCGCTGGCTGAGTGCGAGCACTCCCCATAGAAAGTATAGGAAGACTTGCGGCAGGTGCGGTTTTGCACTTGCGGTAAGGTTTGCCCGCGAAAAATCCTGTGGCAGACTGCGCTGTTGCTGGGTGGCAACACATTTTGCCTACCAATCACTATTCTCCTCTTTGCCTACCAATCACTATGCTCTCACCTGAAGCAATTTTATAGTGTTTCCTTTAACTTTTCCTCACAAATTATTCCTGCCTTGGTGATCCTGTGGGACGGACGTCGGAAAACCAGTGCTGGAACCTCATCCCTACAAGACATCTTTTTGGGCCAATATAATCGATTAGTAATTATTATTAATTATTAATATTATTATTAGTGTTAATATTAATTATTATTATTAATCGATTATGCCTTGGTGATCCTGTGGGACGGACGTCGGAAGACCAGTGCTGGAACCTCATCCCTTCAAGATCAGCTAAGATTTCTTTTTTTGCTCAATATAATCGCTTATTTATTGTATATTCATAATTATATATATATATATATATATAGAGAGAGAGAGCGAGCTATATATATAGATATAGATAGATATATATACAGATAGATATATAGAGATATACATATAGATTAATATATATATATATATATATATAGATATATATATAGATATATATATAGAGGTCATATTATATATTTGTATATGATTAGTACATATATATATATATTGTATATTAATATATATATATATATATATATATATAAATAGATATATATGTATATATATATATATATATACATATATATCTTTTTGGCCCAATATAATTGATTATTTCTTTATATATTCATAATTATATAAGAATATAGATATATAGATATACATATATAGATATATAGATATAGATTAATATATATATATATATATAGCGAGATGCCATATTATATATATGTATATATGATTAGTATATATATATTGTATCTACTCTATAATTGCCGTAGGCATTTTCATGTCGGACCCCGAAAACGTGCCGTGGATATGTCACACTCTGTGACGTCATCACGGCGAAGCATTGGCCGCGATGCGGCCATTGCGAGCCGTCGCAATGCCCGCGTAGCGGGCATTGCGACCCCTGCCGTCATGTCCATCCCCATGCCGCCCCCTCCCATATGCCCGCACACCCCCTCCTCCATATGCCCGCACACCCCCCTCCTCCATATCCCGCACACCCCCTCCTCCATATCCCGCACACCCTCCTCAAATCTCATATGCCCGCACACCCCTCCTCCATATGCCCGCACACCCCTCCTCCATATCCCGCACACCCCTCCTCCATATGCCGCACACCCCTCCTCCAATCCCGCACACCCCTCCTCCATATGCCCGCACACCCCTCCTCCATATGCCCGCACACCCCTCCTCCATATGCCCGCACACCCCCTCCTCCATATGCCCGCACACCCCTCCTCCATATGCCCGCACACCCCTCCTCCATATGCCCGCACACCCCTCCTCCATATGCCCCACACCCCCTCCTCCATATGCCCGCACACCCCCTCCTCCATATGCCCGCACACCTCCTCCTCCATATGCCCGCACACCCCCTCCTCCATATGCCCGCACACCTCCTCCTCCATATGCCCGCACAACCCCCTCCTCCATATGCCCGCACACCCCCTCCTCCATATGCCCGCACACCCTCCTCCTCCATATGCCCCGCACACCCCCTCCTCCATATGCCCGCACACCCCCTCCTCCATATGCCCGCACACCCCTCCTCCATATGCCCGCACACCCCCTCCTCCATATGCCCGCACACCTCCCTCCTCCATATGCCCGCACACCCCTCCTCCATATGCCCGCACACCCCCTCCTCCATATGCCCGCACACCCCCTCCTCCATATGCCCGCACACCCCTCCTCCATATGCCCGCACACCTCCTCCTCCATATGCCCGCACACACCCCTCCTCCATATGCCCCGCACACCCCCTCCTCCATATGCCCGCCACACCCCCCTCCTCCATATGCCCGCACACCCCCCTCCTCCATATGCCCGCACACCCCCCTCCTCCATATGCCCGCACACCCCCCCATCCACCCTCCTCTCATATGCCCGCACACCCCCTCCTCCATATGCCCGCACACCTCCTCCTCCATATGCCCGCACACCCCCTCCTCCATATGTCCCGCACACCCCTCCTCCTCATATGCCCGCACACCCCCTCCTCCATATGCCCGCACACCTCCTCCTCCATATGCCCGCACACCTCCTCCTCCATATGCCCGCACACCCCCTCCTCCATATGCCCGCACACCCCCTCCTCCATATCCCGCACACCCCCTCCTCCATATGCCCGCACACCTCCTCCTCCATATCCCCGCACACCTCCTCCTCCATATCCCCGCACACCCCCTCCTCCATATGCCCGCACACCCCCTCCTCCATATGCCCGCACACCCCCCTCCTCCATATGCCCGCACACCCCCTCCTCCATATGCCCGCACACACCCACCTCCTCCCATATGCCCGCACACACTCCTCCTCCATATGCCCGCACACCCCCTCCTCCATATGCCCGCACACCTCCCTCCTCCATATGCCCGCACACCCCCCTCCTCCATATGCCCCGCACACCCCCCTCCTCCATATGCCCGCACACCCCCTCCCCCCATATGCCCGCACACCTCCTCCTCCATATGCCCGCCACACCTCCTCCCCCATATGCCCGCACACCCCCTCCTCCATATGCCCGCACACCCCCTCCTCCATATGCCCGCACACATCCCCCTCCATATGCCCGCCACACAACCACCCCCTCCTCCATATGTCCGCACACCCCCTCCTCCATATGCCCGCACACCCCCTCCTCCATATGCCCGCACACCCCCTCCTCCATATGCCCGCACACCCCCTCCTCCATATGCCCGCACACCCCCTCCTCCATATGCCCGCACACCTCCTCCTCCATACCATACCGCAACCGCGCCGCATTGCGAGTTGCTGGCTCAGTGCGAGCACTTGCGGCGCGGTTGCGGTAATCCCCATAAGGATTACCGCAACCGCGCCGCATTGCGAGTCGCTGGCTGAGCGAGAGCACTTGCGGCGCGGTTGCGGTAATCCCCATAAGGTTTACCGCAACCGCGCCGCAAGTGCAAGTTGCGGCGCGGTTGCGGTAATCCCCATAGAAAGTATAGGGGGACTTGCGGCAGGTGCGGCAAGTGCGGTTTTGCCGCACCTGCCGCAAGTCCCCCTATACTTTGTATGGGGATTACCGCAACCGCACCGCAGATGCGTTTTTTTAATAAAATAAAATAATTTTAAATTCAATTAAAATAACAAATAATAAATAAATGTAATAATAAT